>JAKCPI010011744.1:0-82754 GCA_023213315.1 Euborellia annulipes | reverse complement strand
TTTAATTTTTTTGGCGCTTGACACACTAATGCGTAACAGGGTCCATTTAATCTTCACTTGCAGATGTTTTTTGCTCGGCACTCGTGGATCAAATTAGGTGTTAGGTTTTCAAATTCTTTAAAATTTTATTAACAGAGGTTTTTTCTATTATTATTAGGGGAATTTTTAATTATAAACCACATTTTGTTATTAATATAAATACTGTACAACGTTTCGACTGCTTCTCACATTACTTGATAACAGTTGCAGGTTAAGGATTCGAAACGTTGTACAGTATCTATATTTTTTAATGAATATAATTAATACAAAATGTGGTCTATAATTAAAACTACTAATACTGAAATACTAATTCAAGCCACAAAAGTTTTTTTATTAAGTTGACAATGAGGGCCTTACACAAATCTTTCGACTTTCGCCATCTTCAGAGCCTTAAAAAGCCCGTATTGTCAACCAAATAAAAATTAATTCTACCCATGGTCATCGCATACTGTTATTATATAAAAGTTTGGTTCAACAATGTATAAAATTCACTTTCATAATGACTTTTCGCCAGCTCTGAAGATGGTTCAAACACGGAACCAGAAGCATCAGCTGTGTGAATTAAATGAATAAAGAATTAACCTAAGCTGCATTTCTCATTTTTACCCTCTTACTAATAAAAAAACCTCAGTTAGTAAAATTTTAAAAAAAACCTAACACCTAATTTCATATACGAGTTTCGAGCAAGAAAATCTGAAATTGAAGATTAGATTGAAGTATCTACCGGCCCAGCATCTGTAAATTTAAGTATCATTTAATTTCTTTTGCTGGTGTTGGCCCAGGAGACGAATCTGCTATCTCCAGCCTTATCGGGGCATCTGTGTAATTCAGCGAATACATGGCCAAATCAGCTAAAAACTCACATTCCTTATTTATCAAAACCTCAAGACAAGTGAAAAAATTTTCTCTTGCCACCAAGAGGGAACTCGGCCCTCTTTAGCATTATATTCCCTTTATAGTGCTAAGGGGGGTTATTTATAAGAAAATAAAATTTTTCACTTGTATTTTTGTCTCAAATAGGAAATGTGAGTTTTTGATAGTGTGATCAAGTGTTCGCTAGTAAAAGAAATCTGCTTCCTATAGGTTGGAGATCCTGGGTTCCACTCCCGTTCACTTGATTCACCAGAAAATTTATTTTAGTCACAAAATATATAAAATATCTATGACTCTGACCTACCGGGTTGCAAGAAAACAGTTCTGTAAATAATATTAAAAGTCTGTTAGTAAGCGGCTTATCGCTTTGGGCTTTAAAATTATAGGTTGTTGCTAAAGCAACTTTAAAGGAACAGTTAACTATTCCCTACTGTTAAGATATATAGATAGATGCAAAACGATTTATTTCCCGAAAATGACAGCTCTGTATGTAGTTGGCTAAGTTGACCGCAAGGGCGCATTGTCAAATTGTATAATTTATAATAGTACCAAAATTATAAAAGAAATAAAAATAGTAATTATATTTGTATTCAATGCCTGGACCCTAATATATAAAATTCATAAATAACGGTTATCGTAAATGTCTTATATGGCCTGAGCTGCCGAAAAGACAGTGTGAATGTGTGTGTGAGTGTGAGTGTGAATGAGAAAAAAGTGTGAATGTTTAAAAAAAAAAAAAAAAATAATATTTGTATTCTTTAAATTTTAATTGTTAATATTAGGTTACAAAACAAAAAATGTTTAAATATTTAAATATCGTAAAATAAAAATAATAACCACGTTGGTTGCTCTGATTTTCAGATTTTTAAATTATAAAGAAACTGGGAATATACTATAACCTCACTTTTTCTCTTCATCGAATGATAATCTATAATAATTAATAATATCGTTTAAAACGTTTCAGAAACTAAAAAAAACTCAATTAAATTAATGTATTTATATATTACCTCTCTGCCGTGATAATATAGTCACTAAATTCTTTTTTATTTCAATGAAACAAATCAGGTTAGTCGTTACTTTATAGTTTTAAGGTCCGAATTTCAACCTTTAGCTTAAAGACAGCTTTTACGAACCAATCACCTTTAAATTCGTTCTTGCAACACAAAATTATTTAGCGGAAGGTTTAAACCAACAAAAAGCGTTTAACGAACAGTTAAATATGTTCTTGTAACCCGGCATGAATCTATAAATGTTCACAATGAATAAATAAAATCTTATTAGAAAATTAACATATATTTAAGAAGTTCGTCCCTTTGTAATGTTATGTGCCTAAACAAATATCTTTCTTTCATTATTCAGATTTTAATATCTCGTTTTTGTCAAAGAATAATCAAAAAATGAGGCTATAAATACATATCATACGCTGAACAAAAAAAAAACTAATTAAGGGTAGGAACTAATTAACGAACTTTCTTTCCAGGGCTTTGAAATAATAAATATCAAAGGCTCTTTGCTAGAGGATGGGGCCAAGTCAGGAGGCACTTTTATTTCTCGATAATAGCCAATTCACAATCGCTTTAACACCCTCCATTGCTTGCAACAGAATAGTTCTGTGGGGGTTGAAGTTAATTCCTTCGAAAAACCGCCCTTCATGACGCCTGCAAAAGACGGGTGGAGCTGCTCTTGCTCTTTTTTTTTCTGGCTGTGTATATGTTGCTAGGTGTTTGTCTGTAAAAGTGTATGAGCGTATATGTGTGTCTGTATGTGTAAAAGGAAGGGTGTTTTGGGGGGTAAAGATGCCTTCCGCATACGAATTGCCTGATACGATACGAAAAGAGAGAGAGCAAAGTCACCCCCCGGGCAAAGCACCGGGTTCGAACTCAGCCCAACAGAGAGAGGCTTAATGAAAAAAAATGCCGGCTTCAAAATCGAAATTTATCAAAAATATTGAATTCGCTTATTGATTTGCTTAGAAAAACTCCCAGGGGGTGGGGGAGTTGTTTATAAAGTATACCCCTGGCAAAGGGGTTTATTTTAAAATTCAATTACATTTATATTAATACTGTAATAAAAAATTTAATATGGATATTTAAAATTACGTCCGTATGTGTGTATTTTTAGCATGAAGGAATTGAGCTACCGGATTGAAATTTTATATTTAAGTTAGATACCCTCCCGGACACTCAAAATAAGCTTTTGAACAAAATAGGCCAAAGAGTACTAATACTTTACTGATGTAATTTTTCAGTTTTTTTCGATTTTCTCAAAATTTGTTCCACCTAAATTGATTAAAATTCAAAAATCAATTATTTTGTACATCCTCTTTAAAATGTATATTCTCATTTTGCCCTTGAATTGTTTTGTAGCACACTTTACCCTTGTACTTCATAGGAAAGATGGGAGAAATGGTTGCCATGGTAACAATATAAATCTTTTTTTACTTTCTCGTATAGAACATAAAGAGAAAGTATTGTTTTTTTTTTTATAATAAAACTAGCTTCCCCTCGCTTCGCTGCGCTCGCACTTGTATTAAGATTCAAATAAATCAACCATTTTTCATATGCTCTTTAAAACATATATCAGTAAAATGTTTCGTGAAATTGTTTGAATTGCACTTTACTGATGTATTTTAGATTTTTCAAATTCATTTTCCGGCTCTTCCTTCCATAGAGCCAATGTTAAATCCCTATGGGGATTTGCATGTTAATTTCAATTCAAAAGGGGATCACACCAGATTTTTATATTTTGTTTGCGGGAAGGTTTACTTTGATTTTCATATTCTGTTCTTCAGAATTTTTAAATAAATATTAAAAAAATTATTTATTTTCGGAAAATTTTAATGAGGACTGGAGACTGGCATAGAAAATATTAACAGTTTCGGTCATTTAAAGAACCATCATCAGGATGTTCCACATGCTGATTGCTCGAAGTCACCCACCTAGCCTCAATTTTCCAAATTTCCATTCAAACATGGTTATATTTAACCCTAATGAAAATTTTATTTATTTTAACACCTAAAATTTATTTAGATTTTCTTGTTCGAATTTCAAGACGGACAGTACTTGTATGATTATTTTTCGATTTCTTTAGTTATCGTAGTTTTTTTTTTTTTTTTTTTTATAAAATATTTTTATTCTACATATGTGCCAGGTACTCTTCAGTTGGGTTCCAGACTTTTTTTTTATCTAAATTAATAGTTTAAGCTAAATTATAATTTTATTTATTTTTTTCCAAGCTCTATTTTTTCGTTTCATCATGAATCGGATTAAGGATGAACGTCATCGCACGCCTTCTTTTACTCTTTATGAAATAAAAAAAAAAAAAAAAAAACGCTAAGACAGGGTGAGGGGGGAAGGGTCTCTTGATCTTGCAAATTGTCGCATTTACTCAAATGCGAAACAAATGCAAATCTAATGGGCGCGACAACATTAGAATCTCCTCTCCCTGTTATTTCGGTGCAACATTTGACGAAACAAACGGCGATAGCATTTCTCTGGTTATGATCATTTGATAAAATCTAGATATTGCACGTAAATTCCCGCCTGCCGCCATTATTGTTGCTCATTTAAATAGTCATTTCAAAATAGAAGTCGAATACTTTGAATCCAAACGGGGAAATTTCGTTCATTTCCTTTCCTCGTCTTTATGGAAGCTTGATTTGTCAGCTGACCTCATTAAATTAGCCAAAATTAAAAAAGAAAAGTGCGCCACTTGTTATAAAATTTTTGTTAGTATTTATTTTTAAATAACCCATTAGATAAGACTTCATTTAAAAAAAGAAAAAAAAAAACTTTAAAATAAGAGTGGCGTTTATACGGATTCTGTGAATCAGAAAACACGTGTTCGATTCCCGGTAACGCCTCCAAGCGGCGGCGGTATGCGCCGATTGTCCATTGTTCCCATTTGGCGGCGGCCATATTTGACAACATATCACACGAAACAAGGCATTTGTCCAGTAATTAACGGCAATTATAAACGATTCGACGAAATCCTAAAGAGCCGACTAGAGAGTGTGCGAAAAATTAACGAATGTTCGTTCGCCCCCGCTTAAAGGTACCATCCTTTCTGAATTCAATGCCGATCCATAATTAATTTCGGATTTTTCTTCTTTACAGTCGTCGCACTATAACGAAATCACCGCGTTCTTCTGAATTGGCTTCGGCGTTGACTGCAGCGGCTGCCGCGGTCGCCTCCTCCAACACCGATTTGCCACTCTGCACAAATGGCGTCTGTGGAGGTTCCGGACCTGAAGATCCCGAGCCTGGGAAACGTCGTGGTTGGATCTGGAGGGTGGTGGGTGCCTCGATTCCTTTCCAAATGGCCATCCTAGCCCTTTTCTGTATGGCTTGCCTCCTAGAGCCTCATTGCTGCGACAACGTCAATTCTTACGGGGGTGTGTTCACACCTCAATTGCGGTATGTACGAGGACCGCCTCCTGTTTAGAATCAATTCACACATCTCGAAGATCGTAAAAACCTTATTTATTAATTTAGTTTTAAGTCATTTTTTTACACTCATATATATATATATCTATTAAATAGATAATTTCTTCGTTTTTTTTTTTTTTTTTCTAATTTTATTTAACTTATAAATATTATAGTACTTAAAAAGTCTTCGACGAAGAAAGAAATTGTGTTCTTTTTGACAAAGAAAAAAAAAAGTCAATCAAAATAAAAACAAAAATCGATTCCCTAGTCTTCGAGTCTAATTAATAAGACTGAATTTTAAAATTTTTATATATATTTTTTTCATAGAAAAAATTCCGACAATGAAACAAATTGGCTGTTAAAAAAAAAAAAAAAAAAAAACTCATATCTATATATAATTATTATTTTTTACAAATATCCCATAATGATACTAGTTTTGCATGTACCTGTATAATTTAAGTTAAATGAATGCAATATAATATATAATATATTAAATTTTTTATATACATTACCTATTTATACAGTTAAATAACATATTTATACAATATTTGTATGTAAATCCGTCCTTTTTATAAGGATTTTAGCGTTTAGAACATTCATACGGGGGGATCTTAAAAAAAATCTCCCCGACGACCAAGAAAATGAACAGCTCAAATGAAGTCACAGAACATCAATAAAATACCCGTTCCTATATTCTTTGACCAATAAAGCAATATAAAACCATTTCTTGTTCAAGCATTGAAGTCACTCAAAATGCTTAAACGATTATGGGACGGTTCCAGGCTTCAGACGATCAACTCCCTTTTTTGGGGTGGACATTTCAACTCTACCGGATTTGACTAATTAATTTTTAACCTTCTTTGAAGGTTAATTGTTGTCAAAACAGATCGATTTCTTAATAACATCTAATCGATCATTTTGACCAATTTGTGTGGGGTTTTGTTTTTGGGATTATATTTAAAAAAAAAAATATTTTTAACACCATAATTTAATTTTAAAAATCAAAATATTATTATTATGATTAAAAAAAATTTTTTTTAACGCTCTTTTAGAGTTAATAATAATAATTGATAGCAAACCTATCTTACTCTATTCAAGCCGTTTAATCATTTTTTTGATTAATGGTGAAATTTTAATTCTTAAGAAAAGTGAGAAAGGATCCCAATTCTTGAATTACACATTTTATTCTTGGTCGATAATATCCGCTGAATTGGAACAAAAAAAAAAATTTGAATCCTTCTTAATGGAGGTTATGACACTTTCAAATTGAAAAAAAATAAATAAAAAATAATAGGTAATGGATTGATGTTACCAGTTACCATTTTTTAGTCTATGGGGGGATCCATTCTCCTTGATTTTTTTTTTTTAACTTTTTAAATCTTTATATAGAAAAAAAAATCTTAGTTTCTATGCTAGTTTATATATATGTTCCTAAATGCAAGCGCGTGGAAGTATGAGGGAATCTATTTATTTTTTTAAAAAATACGTCATTTTTTTAATTAAGATATATATATATGCACTTGTTTTTTATTTCATTCTATATATCAAAAAGAAAAATTCCCTCATGGATTCACCGATGCACAAATTAGGCTGCCTCTGTGAATGTGTGCTTTAAATATTTCGTTCTTTCACCTATTCACAGGTGGATTTTTTTTTATATTTTAACTTTATTATAAAGTTATAGAAAAAAATTATTTGTTTTAAGATAATATTATTTTGTACAAAATTTTTTGAGCAGTGATTGATTATTAGAATTATAATATTATTATCTTAATAGATGGCACCGACAGCCTATTCTTAAAATATGTCATCTCTTACCTTTGTTTAATACTATATTTATATAATTTAAGATCTTAAGGGCAAGTAGGAGTGGCCTCTAAATTTGTCTCTCAAATAACATTAATTTTTTCAATTTAGAAACGATATTATAAATATTTTAAAATCTACACTGTAAAAAAAAAAAATTAATTCTAGTGTGTTTTGGAATACTAAATTTACAAATTTCCCTTGTAAATGATAACTACTATGCATTTGTCTACTAAATTTACAAATTTATGCGTTCAAATATTTACAACAAAAAAAAAAAAAAAAACATTTTAAAATTACAATTTTCTTCGAAAAATAGAGTATGTAATGTTAATTCTACATTCATTGTAATTTTCGTTAAAAATTGCATTGTAATTTTAGAAAGCAGTATGGTTGGGAATTAGAGTGCAAATATATTGTAATTTTAGAATGCAGATTGGGATTAATAGAACTCCAAAATTAAGTAGCTTAAAAACGTATGGTCTTTTTAACAAATTTAGTAGTCGAGATGGTAAAAGCTTCGTACAAGTTCATATACGAAGAACCCAACAGCTCGAGTTCAAATCCCTTGAGGGACAAGTTTTTTTTTCTTGCTCGTAAAATTACGAAAAATTTGAACTCTAATTTTCAAACGGCTTTCGAAAATTACAATACGGTTTTTGCAAAGACTTAATAAATTTAGTTTGTTTTTTTAATGTAATTTTCTTATTACACAAAAATTGGAATTGTTTTTTTTACAGTGTATCAAACAGACTAAAACAAGTTTTCTGATTGACTAGAGCAGGCACGATCTTAACGCCATCTCTCAGCGATAACAAACAATCAACTTTAGCTCCTACTTCCCCTTAACTATATGTCTGACCTCTTCAGAACGAACGAAATTTTTTCTCTTTGAAATATAATTATAAACTTTTCGCCTTTTCTAAGTATTTTGTGAAAACAATAGCGATTTGCTGCTGAACATCAAATTTTTCTCTTTTTCTTTTTTTTTAATTTAAAAACATGGGTTAATCTTGTTAATTAAAATCACAAAAATGTTTGGATCCTGTTTTTTTTTTTCTCTCCTTTACAAGACTATAGAGTCGTTCTCGAGAGGTTGCTAAATGCGAGTCATTTCTGTTTCTTGTTTTTTTTTTTACAGATTTTTTTTTTATTTTTATTTTTGTTATATTTCCGAAAATCCTGCTAACCAGTGAAAGATGATGATGATGTTGATGATGACGATAACAATTTAAGATTTATGGAAATAAAAATATGTTTCTTTATCAGAAAACTAAAGGAATAATAAAAGATTTTCTTTTAAAATTTCTTTTTTTTTCTTCCTCTAAAATAATTGTCCTTTCCAGTGTTAAAAAACATCCCGGATCCTTGGACTCCAAATAAGCTCTTTTTTTTTTTAGGTTATCTTCTAATAAGAATCTTAATTTAAGAGATCCAATTTCAGCTTCTTCTTTAATCAGAGTTGTTAAAAAAACATGGTTTTTGACGTCACGGGTTGTAACTCGACATGCTTGCAAATTTGAGAGGATCAAATAAAAGTTTCACTTTAAAAACACTTTTATATTTTGACCAGGACCATCCAAAATTGCTTTTAACTATAATTTTTTTTTTGTTCATTTTTATCCTATTAATATTGATATAACCATGTGTTGACTATTTTCTCTTATTCGTATATATTTTCGGAAACTTGATTATAAATAACTCAGGATTCGCAGGACTTTGCAGCCAGGAAATTAAATAAAAAAATCTTTAATTTAATTTTATTTGCCGACGTTTCGGTCGCCAATCCCGACCTTCATCGTGTATAATTGACAATATTTGCCCTGATGAAGGTCGGTCGTGAATGACGACCGAAACGTCGGCAAATAAAAATTAAATAAAAGATTTTTTTTTTAATCTCCTGGCTGCAAAGTCCCTGCGAATCATGAGTAAATCTCCACAGCCATAAAACATCAAATTATAAATAACATTTCAAGGATTCTCATGTGTTATCGGAAACTATCTGAAAAGATCTGGTGTGAAAAGAACATAACACAACTTTCAATTAGGGAATGTAAGAGAAAATTGTGTTGTGCGGCCAGTCACACCAGGTTTTTTTTTGTCTTGGAATATATTTAGTTTCCAATAGTACCCTAAAAAAAACCCTTGATATCAAATTAATATCTCAATTTTAAAAAACCCTCATATTAGAGAGAAAGTATATGGATTCATGTCAAAAATTCGATGTCGAGATTTTGATGGATCTTCACGTTTTGAGGTCCCCTGAATCCAAAAAAGTGGTTTTCGCGACATGGTCTGTCTGTGGGTGTGTCTGTGTGTGTTCAATATTAAGCATGAAGGAATTGAGCTATGAGGCTGAAATTTTATATTTAAGTTAAGCACCCCCGGGACCGACAAAATAGCTTTTAATCAAAATCGACCAAAGAGTACTAGCACTTTACTGATTCACTTTTTCAGTTTTTTTCGATTTTCTCAAAATTTGCTCCAACGATTTTTTAAAATTCAAAAATCAATTATTTTTAGATTCTCTATAAAATGTATATTCTCATTTTGTGATTGAAATCTTCTGAAGACCACTTTACTCTTGACTCCATAGAAAAGATAGGGGAAATGGTTGCCATGGTATCAAAATATAAATATTTTCCCATACTTATAAATTTTACATCTTGAATTCAAATGTACCCTACTGTCGGAAACTAAATACATGTCGACACAAAAAATCTGGTGTGACAAGCACAGTACACAACTTTCGATTACCGAAGGTAAGAGAAAGTTGTGTGCTGTGCGCCAGTCACACCAGATTTTTTTATTAATATCTCAATTTTAAAAAACCTCACACTGCGGATTTAAAATTATATGGTCACTGAATAAAAACCTCTGGTCGAAATTGGATTAAAACCAGGACGGTTAACCAGAGATTTTAACCACCCCGAAAAACCCTGTCTATAATCTATAGAGATCAGTGGTTTCTCAACTTTTTTCTCATACAAGTGTATTTTTTTGTCAAATATTTTTTTTTTTTTTTTTTTTTTGTTTTTTGGCCGTGGAGATTTACTCAGGAATTCGCAGTGACTTTGCAGCCAAGGAGATTAAATAAAAAAAATCTTTTATTTAATTTTTATTCGCCGACGTTTCGGTCGTCAATCACGACCTTCATCAGGGCAAATATTGTTAATTATACACGATCTTAGGTATCTCAATATTCATTGCAATTAAATACAATTTCTTAATTTGGAATGTACAAATGTACAAAAAATATTATCTTTTACTTGCTGATCGGAGGTCTCTTATTCAAATTATTATTTTTTTTGTTTTGCCATTCTCCGATATTTGGGAAGAATGAATAATGATTTCATTTCTTCATCAAATTATTTTGTTTAAAGAAATTTCGCTAGTGAAGCAATGATTTGTACTTTCATTTTTTTAGCCTATTAACGTTTCGGCTCCGAAATTCATAAAGACTCGATTCCACTTGTTGCATTTGTCCGTCCCACTCTCTCGCAATTGAGGCTGATTGGCTACTTGACCACTCAAAATATATCTTATCTGCCGAACTCTGAATGGAGCGAGCTCGTATTATAAGTGATACGTAACAAGTCAGATTTGTATGAGAGATTCGAGTTTTCTATCAGAAGAATTGATTTCATTCTTTATTTTTTCACATTTCTCTTAAAGTTTATGAAATTTCAATTTGGCCTAATCTATTTTCTGAAATTATTATAGAAAATTTCAAAATTCACTCATCATGGATCAGACTGGATGAGAGAGAAATGTTAAATTTGGGCCTAAAAGAAACAAGAATATTCTTCTTCATTTGGAATGCATCCTGATCAAGATTGCGAGATTCGCTTCTTCATTAAGGTAGGATTATTTTTTATTTAAATTAATTACGTTTTTTTTTTTTATTTCTTTTCATCGGTGCAATATTTCCTCTTATTGATTCAACAAGTAAATAAATAAAACAAGTAAGAACAGGTTTTTTTTTCTCTATTAATTTATTTTTAACCATTTTCAATAAATCGATAGAACGTTTGAGAATTTATGATAACGTTTAATAAATTAAGAAAAGACAATGGCAACTCAAATAATTTATATTTAAATTATATTTTCTATTGTATAAAAGAAGAAATGTAAGGGGGGGTATATAGAACCTTAAAATTATTATTCAAGTCCATCGTCCATGAATATTTCTCCAACATGTTTTCATTGCTTGCATAGGTGATGCACAAAAGGACGGTACTCGCTGTTTGATGTTGATGTCCACTTCCGGTCTCTTGCATTATACATTTCCTTTTGCTTCGTGGTGCATCTCAATGATTCATATAAACATGGAGAAGATGCGCTTCTGTGATTTGCATTTCCCCGTTTTTGGGAAAATTCATTAAGGTATCCAATTCTTCTCATGTTTGTTTCTTACTATTCTTTTTTCTTCATAGAGGGGTCAAAAATTTAAATAGTTTGAGGATTATAATAATTAATCGAATAATCATCCCAAATACCTTTTGAAATTTTTAAATATATTTTTAGGGTGATATTAACTAGTTGTTTCTTGATGGCTGGATATTATGATATGAGGATGTGGTATTTGGGCAGCCAAGGCGAAAAATAAAATAAAAATCTATTTTTTTGTCGACGTTTCGAGTGTCGATCGCACTCTATATTCCTCAGTTTCTAAACACCAGCTCATTCTTCTCCCTTCCAAAAGAGCTTGAAATATGAAAATTTTACACTTCTCATACACTCAAGGGGTTCCATTATTTCCATTATCCTAATTCATTTCAAAATGGACGTACCACCAATTAGTTCCAAGTTCAATATTGGCGATAAAGCTATTTGGGTTGCCTAACTTCCAGAGTATCCTAATATCCAGGAACATTGTTCCAGAACATCTCTTTTTTTGTAAAAAATTAAATTAAATTACTTTTGCAAAGAAATTAAATAAATAAAAAAAAAAATAAATTAATATCCCTAAAAATATGAGGATGTGATATTTATTTATTTATTTAACCCTTACATTTCCCAAACAGACTGATTGTCCAGTTATTTAGAAAACAACAACATCAAACACAAAAAGAAAAAAACATACAAGAAAGAAAGTAAAAAAACATAAGAACATACACATACATATAAAAAAGAAACAAAAAAAAAATATTAATATCACAATAATATTGAATATATGCGAAGAGAGATTGATCGAGATGAGCTCAGAGGTTTTCCTCCTATTAAATTCTGCTATCATTTTAAAAATTGGAGATCTCTCTGGCTAGGGTTCGAGATCTCTCCGTATAAAAAGAGTTCTTTTTCTGCAGTTGAACGCCGGTACCTTAAAGCCAATCTTGGCAGGTATTTGGGCAGCCAAGGCGAAAAATAAAATAAAAATCTATTTTTTGTCGACTTTCGAAGTGCCGATCGCACTCTCATCTGGACCTACGATCAGTCAAACAATTTTTTGTAATAGATTATAATTTACACAAGATTAACAAAATTAAATTAGTAAATATTTTTGTATGTATCTTACTATTTTTTTAAGCCCACCATTTAATTTTGTTAACTCTTGTGTAAATTATAATCTATTACAATAAAATTGTTTGACTGATCGTAGGTCCTGATGAAGAGTGCGATTGGCACTCGAAAAGTCGACAAAAAATAGATTTTTATTTTATTTTTCACCTTAGCTGCCCAAATACCACATCCTCATATTTTTAGGGATATTAATTGATTAGGATACTCTGGAAGTTAGGCAACCCAAATAGCTTTATCGCCAATATTGAACTTGAAACTATTTGGTGGTACGTCAATTTTGAAATGAATTAGGATAATGGAAATAATGGAACCCCTTGAGTGTATGAGAAGTGTAGCAGGTGATTAAAATAAAAATTTTCATATTTCAAGCTGTTTTGGAGGGGAGAAGACTGAGCTGGTGTTTAGAAACTGACGAAGATAGCAGCAAAATTCTGAAGCATTATGGTCTTTGAAATGTATATTCTCATTTTGTTTGAAGCACACTTTACTCTTGTACTTCATAGGAAAGATAGGAGAAATGGTAACAGAATATAAATATTCTCCCAAACTTATAAATTACATATCTTAAATTCTAAGATATTTAGGATAATATTTATAAACTTATATTCTAACGTCTCAAACTTGTATTGGTGGGAAAGTTATGTTTGCCTATCTCCCAGGTACGACTTCTTTTGTCCAATTTTGGAAAATATTTAATATAAACTCGAAATCGATAAATGCATATTAAAAAATTTATTACTTAAAAATAGACTTTTCTTTTGGACTTTCTCATTAATACTTCATCTTCTTCTTCTTTATTCAAATCTCCTTTTGTCATAAACAACAAACTATTTCCCAAAAGCCATTTGACTTTCATAAAAGAATAAATAAATAATTCTCACAGTATACTTGTCACACATATTAAATCTCCCCCACCCCCCTCTCTTATGGTCAAATTGACGGCCTTTTTTCCACTCTTTTACTTAAATCAGGAATCTTTTTAAAACCATTCAAATTTAAATTAATAACTTATGTGGAACATTAATCAGGGGTAAATGAATATTTTCATTCATCGGAAATAAATGTAAATTCAAAATCATTTTTATACTTAGAATAATTATTTTATATTAAATTTTCTTTAAAAAAACGAGTCTTCATTCAATCAGGAAGATCATTTTGCTTTTAAAGGCGGCTACACACGTAACTGCAAACTTGTCAAGCATGCCTGTGCAATCTTTTTGTACAAGCAAACTGTAGCGTCTGTAGGAGAATTTTGCGCAAGCATTTTAATTGTGCAAGCCGCTTGATGCTCGATTGAATTTTAATCATGCACAAGCATATTTGAGCAAGCAAAACTCTCCGCCATTTTATAGACGTCTTGACATTTGATATTTATTTAATATTTCAATTTAAATATTAATATTTATTGTCTCAGTTTAAAGCAACTGAGTATTTCTTGTTATCTTCGAATAAATAATCTTTGATTTTGAATTTTTAGGTTAATTTTCGGCATAAGTTGTTTTATGCACAAGCCGAAGGGAATTTGTGCATGCTGGTGAAAAAAGATTGCACATGCATGCTTGACAAGTTTGCATTTACGTGTGTACCCGTAGCCGCCTCAACAAATAAATTATTATATAAATGTAATGCCCTTATTTTGATTTAAGTCAAAATATTCAAGATCCATGGTCGGATAAATAGTGTGAATCAGGCTAATTTGACAAAACAGAGTAAAAAAAAAAGGAGACGAATCCTTAGAGGGTTTTTTCCTCTGGTCTGATCCCAGCCAGGTCACACCTAGTTGACTTTGTTGATGAAACTTTTTTAAATTATTTTCAAATTAAACTGAACAAGGTTGCATAATCGGAAATAATGAAGTGAATATTTGAAGCTGATTTTTTCCTTTTTTTTTGTTAAATAATAAATATTCTTATAACTAGAAAAAATAGAAGGAAATTGATAGAACGTCACTGGATTGATTGATTGAACAAAAGAGAGTAGAATTTTGGAATATCAAAAAAAAGTGTTTGTCCAATCCAAGCTAATTTTATAAAGATCTATTAAAATTGTATATAAAAATCAAAGGAAATTTAGCTTTTCAGTCGCAAGTCGCGACTTTATTCAAAATCTTTGAAAATTGTTATATTGATTGTAAATTGTTTCACTGCATCAATGTTTCAACTTCTAAAGTTTCACGAGAAAGCTGAAAAAATTTCATAAAAAAGTTACGTAAAAAATAAACCAAATTTCAAGAAAAATTTTTTTATAACAAAAAAAAAAAAAATTAGAAGCGATCGCGTGCACATCTTGAAATTAGCGGGGATAATTGTAGAATTAGTTGAAGTTTTTTTTTGAGTTAAAAAAAAAAATGGTCGGATTAAAATTAGGGTTTTTAAAAAAAACTGAAATATTTCATATATCCGGGCTTCTGAAATAATTTTTGTATTTTTTTCTGAAAACTACATTAAAAAACAAAATTTTTATAGCCTTGCGGATTTCCAAAATATTAATTTTAAAATAAGTTATGGTTATTTGAAAAAAAAGAGCAGTTTTTTTCAAAAATCCATAACTTTTTTTAGTTGGGTAAAAAAATTTGAAAAAATTCTCAAAAATGTCTTTTAAGGGGTAGAAAAAAGATAGAAAATTTTCAGCGAAATCCGCGGGGGTCAGGAAAAAAATTTGTCGATTTGGCATGGAATGACCCATATATAAGAGTATTAATTACACGTTTTTTTGTTTTTTTTTAACACCACACTTTTTCTTGCATTCACACACATACACCCAGTCTTTTTCGGCAACTTAAGCCATATAAGACTTTAAACGATACCAGTTATTATATAATATATATCTATTTGGGGTCCAGGCATTCTTATTTAAGCCATTTTGTATCCAAATGGCTTAAATAAAATCATCGGACTGCCTGGGGTCCGAACCCGCGACGTTTGGTATACGAGGTTAGCACGCTAACCTCTACACCAGCCCCGAGGGCTTTTTTAAACACTCACTTTTTGCATTCACACACACATACACCCAGTCTTTTTCGGCAACTTAAGCCATATAAGATTTTAAACGATACTAGTATTTATAATATATATTTATTTGGGGTCCAGGCATTCTTATTTAAGCCATTTTGTATCCAAATGGCAAGTTTTTTTCTTTATTCAAGTGTGTTTGTCCCTTTCTGGGTTCGCTGCTTTGGACACTCTCCTCTATTATGGCCGACAGTACATCCTCGGGGCCAGTTATTTTAGCCAAAAGATCTTAGAATTTGAACGTTTCTTGTCAGCTTTCTCAATAGGGACTTATGTCCGTCTCACTTGGTTTCTAGTCTTCTACTACAAGACACTAAAATCTCAGCGGTCTTTTTAATACCCTTTAAGAAGAACCAAATAGCTTTCTTCTATTTAATATTAAAATTAAAAAAAAAAGGTTTTTATCCAAATTGAATTTCATCACATCGCATTCTCAGAATGAATCTCCATACTCGATTCATCTTCCTTCTTTCTCCTGTTCTCTCAATAATAATTTTTATTTTCATTTAAAATAGAATGGAGTAAAATTTTAGTCAATTAGTTTAACTGACATGTTAGAAAAAAAAAAAAAGTTATTACGTCTATTCTTGTGATTATTTTTTCTTATTGGCCGACAGCGAATGGTTCCGGTATTGTCATCGCGCCTTGTCAGGTAATTACCCGCCTGACGACCGTGAAATCCTCACAGCCGATCTTTTTGATTGGGAATATATATATATATTTAAATATCTAATTTGAAAACGTATTAGTCGTTTGCTTGAACAACCTTTTGTCCTTAAACATGTTGATGTTTGACCTCTTGCAACCCCGCCCCCCCCCCACCTCCTCGGGACCTGTCAATAAAATAACATCTGTGATTTATTTCTATTTAAATAATCTAACTGGATATTTTTTTATTTAAGAAGGGTACAAGAGCTTTTGAGTTTGAAAATTTAAGTAAAAATTTATACCCAATGGCCTACGGCTGGAAGGGGCAAATAAATAAATAAGTAAAAATTTAAAGCGGATATTCAGGGATGAAATACAAATATCAGCATAAAAAAAGATTTTACTTAATTAGGTCAATTCTTGTCGAAGCAATTATCAATGAAGAGATTTTGATGAAAATACACGTTTTGAGGTACAGGAGTCCAAAAAAGCGGGTTCTGCAAAATGGCCTGTTTGTCTATGAACAAAATATCTCAAAAACTAGAAGGTTGAAATTTGAGTTCGGTACCTCCCTGGGACGTACAGTGACGCCACAATTAAGCCTCCACCTAGAGCTAGAGCCTCGAGTATATGTATATAATTTTAATGACCGACAAAGTAAAATAAAAACATTCGTACCAGATTTTACTTTACCTTTTCGGTAATTAAAAGCCATATACTATATCATATACTCGAGGCTCTAGCTCCCAGATGGGAACTTAATTGTGGCGCTCGTTGTACCATGAAGCTTTGGAACAAAATCGGCCAGAATACCAGTATTTTACTGATGTTATTTAGAGGCCCCTTTTACTCTGTCTTTAAAATATTTCACCTTTTATTAAGATCATATTACATATTAAAGGGGGGTGGGGGGGGGGGGGGGGGGGGGGGGTGGGTTCCCCCAAAGAAGATCCGCGTTCAATTCTGGGGTTGGGGGGTTTTTTTTTTAAATAAAAATGTTTAAACAAATCCTCAAGCATGTACTGTATTGGAATATTGGATCTCATCACAATAGCCCTCAGGCAACCAAGGGCGGATACAAGGGGGGTAAAGGGGGTAATTACCCCCCCCCCCCCCGAGATTTAAAGAAAATACCTTTTTTCACCAAAAAATTAATTTTTAACGTAAAATTTTAAAAATTAATACTTAAAAATTGTATTTGTATTAATAAAAAAATTTTCGCTCTCTAAAAAAGGTAAAATATTTTAGGAAAATTTTTGTCCGCGAACGGCACATAAAAAATTTTTTGGTTCCGCAAAATCAAAATTTTGGTTCCTCGAAAAACAAAATTTTTCGTAGAAAAATTTTTGAGAACAGGCCCCCCCCGAAAAAAATTTCTATATACGCCCCTGGTGCTGTGTGACGAGTCACACCAGATTACCCCCCCCGAGAAACACCTCTGGATCCGCCCTTGCAGGCAACTCCAACAAAAAAGGGAGTTGCTGTGACATCCCGTCCTGTGGAAGGGAAGTAAAGAAGGTTCCCTCTCAGTGATGCATTTTCGAAAGGAGTCGGTGTTGAGGGAGTCCCTCCTCAACTAGGTCATCCTCTATAGCATAGAAGAGGTTGGATAAAAGGAACCAGAAATAAGGATTAGTTCACTAGCTAGAAACGAAAAGCAGCAGGAGGAGGAGTTAGAGATAGGAAATAATGTAACTTCCCCGGGTACCGGTAGATGGCTCCGGTTGGGCTTAAGGTGTGTGTCTTCGTGCACGAAATCACCTCGGGTAAATAAATCCCGCGAGAAATTTCAAATAATAATTAAACATTAATACGTATACGCAGTATTTTAAGTTATTGTTAGAGGCAAATGTCTGTTTCTGCATTATCTAACGTTTAGGTCGGTTTCCCAATAAATAAATAGCCTCTACGGTACAATCAAATGAATTGAATTAAACATTTCTAAAGTTGAAAAATTAATTTTTCCTTCAAAAAGAAGAAAGACATGCTGACATGACGTGGCACGTTGTAGCCCCTCAGACAAATCCGAATTTCGAGATTATCAGCCAATTAAGTTTTTTTTTTTTTTTTTAAATATAAAATTTAACTTTTATCTACTGAATTTACATAATTTAATTTATAGCATGGGGGTTCCCTCTTGGAGGAAAGAATGAATAGATCACCGAAACAGGTTCTCTTCTTCTCTCGTGGATAATTACAATGACTTCCAATTATCAGCTAGCTCTCTCTGGGAAGTATTTTCTATTTTTTAATTTAAATACCGATTCGAAATTATTTGTTTATTAGCAGGAGAAACTGGACACGATGTAAACTAGGAGATTAAATCTCTTTATTCAGAAAAAAATCAACTTTTTTTTTTTTGTCTATATCCAAATTACCGGTTGGGTGTTTCGTAAAAAAAAAAAAAAACGTACGAAAACTCGCATGATGCGATATTGAATTGCACTCATATTAATATTGCAATGTAATTAGAGGGGACCGCAGGCCATTCATCTTTTTAAAATAAATCTTTTCTGCCGGTATAAGTTACAAAATAAATTATTTTACAAAAACTTACGTATGCGTAAAATTTTAATTTGCTATGATGGGAAATTCTTTTAATTTATATTAACTTCGATGCAGTTGAGTACGCCAAGTGTATTTACGAGCTGTTCTGATATTCAGGGCTAGAGTATAAACAAAGTTCACTTTTGAACTAGCGAGTTAGGGTTTTTTTTACACCCCCCAAAAAAAACACAACAATTTATTTATAAGAAGAATAATAAAAAATATAATTTTATTAAAAAATTTTTATACTTATTTCTAACATTCCTTAGTCGAGTTTAAGAGTCGTGATATTATTGTATATACTGTAGATAAAGTAGCTTTGGTATTGACCATAACATTTTACTTTCTCTTACCTCTATATATATGTTAATATATAGAGAGAGAAAGTATTGGATTCATGTCAAAAATTCGATGTCGAGATTTTGATGGATATACACGTTTTGAGGTCCCCTGAATCCAAAAAAGTGGTTTTCGCGACATGGTCTGTCTGTCTGTGTGTGTGTGTGTGTGTATTCAATTTTAAGCATGAAGGAATTGAGCTATGAGGCTGAAATGTTATATTTAAGTTAAACACCCCCCGGGACCCTGAAAATAAGCTTTTAATCAAAATCGGGTAAAAAGTACTAGTAATTTACTGAAGTAGTTTTTCAGTTTTTTTTTTATTTTCTCAAAATTCGCTCTAACGATTTTGATTAAATTTCAGAAATCAATTATTTTTTAGATGCTCTTTCAAATGTATATTCTCATTTTGCTCTCAAAATTGTTTGAAGACCACTTTACTCTTGTACATCATAGGAAAGATAGGACAAATGGATGCCATGGTAACAAAATATAAATATTCTCTCATGCTTATACATTTTACATCTTGAATTTTAGTATATCGGCGGAAACTAAATATAAATGTCGACACAAGACAAAAAATCTCGTGTGACAAGCATAGAGCACAACTTTCGATTACCGAAGGTAAGAGAAGAGCGCGATGCCCCTCCCCCGGCACCCCCTAGTTACGCCCATGCCTCTCCCTCCCCTAACGCGTTACGTAATATGTGGACAACCCCTAAGGTATTTATTTAAAATTTATATAATATTCGTTTATTTAATAAAAATTGGGAGTGCGGAGATTGCTAATAAAGAGAAATAAAAAAAAAAAAACTGTTTGAAAATTTTATATACAGATAAAAGGGAAAATTTCAGAGAATATAGAACGATGATCCTTTTTACTATCATTTGATTGGTTGAACGGATGGTTAGATTAAAGAAAAAATATATTCTTAATTATTCAATTTTAGTTCCATGTGAATATTCTCTAGGAAATTCTAAACTCATTACAAAAAATCCGATGCGAATTGGATGCGCCGTTTCCGAGTTATAGACAATTGAATTATCAAAGATTTTATTCATTTCCAATGTTATATTATTTCGGGCTCTTAAATTGGCCAAAGGAGGGGAGGGTCGTGGGCGGCAGGTTCCCCCACCCCTCCGCTCTGATTGTGGGCGCCAGGCGCCCCTCCCCCCCCTCGTTTCTAAGAAATATTATTTCTCTTTTTAAAAATAATAATTTAATAGCTTTTAAGTTAATTTTTTTTTTTTTTTGGACATTTGGAAGAATTATAAAAATTGAACGAGAAAAAAAAATTAATTAAGCAGTCAGAGAATATTGCCAAATAAATGATAGTTATATATTTAGTTAGATGTAAAATCTTTCAATTCTTCATCATCACATGGTTGTTATATTTATTTGAACACAAGCGATATTTCCATCTTGTATTACTGTAGGGTAGTTAAATATCAAAGTGTAAAATTTAATTTAGATGAAATGATTTGAGTACTTCAAACAATTTTCACAAAATATTACTGATGTACTTTTTAAAAGGGCATCTAAATAATTGATTTATATGAATTTTAATCTAAAAAGTAAAAGATTTAAATTCTGTTACCATGGCAACCATTTCACCTATCTTTCCTATGAAGAACAAGAGTAAAGTGGTCTTCAGAAGATTTCAACGGCAAAATGAGAATATACATTTTAAAGAGCATCTAAAAAATAATTGATTTATTAATTTAAAAAAAAAATCGTTAGAGCGAATTTTGAGAAAATCGAAAAAAACTGAAAAACTACATCAGTAAAGTACTAGTACTTTTTGGCTGATTTTGATTAAAAGCTTATTTCCACGCCTCAGGGGGGTGTCTAACTTAAATATAAAATTTCACCCTCCTAGCTCAATTCCTTCATGCTTAAAATTGAACACACATAGGCAAGAGAATGTAAAAAAAAAAAAAATAGGGGGGCCGTGAGATATTTATTTGGGTCCCAACGGGGCCGCGACTCAAAAAGTTTAACAAGCACTGAACTAAAGGTCTAAAGGGATGGATTTTATTATTTAATATATTTATGAGAAATAAGCATCTCTTTGATTGAAGACAAAATATTTTGAAATTTTATTTTTTCTCAAAGGATTGAATTTTTTATAGATAAATATGCATTCTTTTATTCTTATAGTTAAAAAAAGTTTCGAATAAAATTTTATAAAAGCATAAAAAGATGAAATCAATCAATTTGGCAATTATTTCAAATGCTGGGAGAGCATCAATTTGTTTTTTCTAATTCGATCTGCGCCCAGAGTGCAGCCAGGGAGCCTCGCTTCACTCTCGTCTAGGCTTTTCTTCACGCGCACATTCGCTTTTCAAAAAGTCGCTATATCTCTCTTATTTTTCGTTGGATTTGTGGAAAAATGCAAAACTGGTCTTTTCAATCAATTATAAAGCTATAGACATTTTTTTATTTAACTACGACCACATAAAATGGGGGTTTATTAATTGCCTTTTACATCTTCAAATTTTAACTGCCTCTTTCATTTTCTAATTTATTGTTTTTTAATTAAATAAACACATTTAGGCCTTGATATTGATTGAATAACTTAGTATATAAAATATTCAAGCAAAAACAATGAAATTTTAGTCTCAAAACGTTCTGAAAATGATTAAAAATCGATTTTCCAAATTTATTTTGACATATTAATTTTTACTTTCTCTTAAAATTCAAAAATCAATTATTTTTTTGATGCTGTTCTCATTTTGCTTTCAAAATTGTTTGAAGACCACCATGGGCGTAACTAGAGAATTTGGCTGGGGGGGGGGCATGGGACCAGCTATCCTCCGGTGGGCCTGGAAAGCCCCATATTTTCTCAATTTTTCTTGGGGCAAGGAGCTTTCTGGGGGGGGGGCACGAACCTTCGCCACCAGTCACCCCAGATTTTTTTATTTTATCTCCTGGCTGCAAATTTCCTTCGGATCCTGATTGAAAGTTTCCAAAACTATTAATTGCATTTTTAGGAGCTCCTTCCCTCTGCCAATAAAAACAGAGATGGAGCCCTGCTTAAAAAAAAAAATCTATTTTCATTCCAGAAAAGATTTATGAATACTTTAATTGCACGTTAAAAATCAAAATATCAAAAATAAAAAAATAAAGCTTAATAGCCTATAATTTAAATTCTCGAATCTACAGTATGTCGATTTATTGAAAATTAAGAAAAAAAAAAAAAACTAATAAATTTATTTCAATTTTTTTTTTTTTTTTAATTCAAACTAAACGAAATTTGAAATTCTTTTCACGCCTTTTTGATTTAAATTAACTAGAGACTGACTGACATGTTTATTATTAAAATTATTTGTTCTAAACGTTTTTTTTTTAATTAAATATGTTATTACCATATCTTTTTCCATTTAATTAAGTCATAATTTTTGAATGAAATCGGATAAAGGAGGTGGAGCCGAGCGAGTATTAATATCTTAATAAAAGTGGAATATTAAAAAATATAAAAAAACATAAAAAAAAGAAGTGAGAGAGCGGGCATATGTCTCTTGGCTTATTAACGCCCTAAAATGCCATCGCGTCGCGTCGCGTCCCAAGACTCCATTGCCATCCCCCCCTTCTCTCAAGGGGAACTCAAACCCTCATGTGACCGATATTGGGCCAGTGGCGCCACATGTGGGGGGTTAAAGAGTTAAAAGGGCGCTTTCGACGGCATCTGCAAAATCCCATCCTTTAAGTTCAACTCCTTTGAGATTTAATGAAGAAATTCAATTTAATGAAAGGGAATTCATTAAATAACTCCATTAAAATTTTGTAATAATGGTTCAGAACATTATTTCTTGGCTGCCTCTATCTCTCTACACATCCTTTATTAAATGGTGGTTCCCAACCGGTGTGCACCCCACACTAGGGTGCCCCGAGATATTGAGAAAAACAAAAAAAAAAAAATATTAAAGTTTACTATATTATGTTGTACGTTACTTATTACACCGGGTGTCCCAGGTGTCACGCACCCCATTGTTGGGATCGAAAGAGAAAAATATTCTGAGCCCAAAAATCCATGTTTGGAATTTTTTGATTAAGTAGTTAATTAGTAATTAATTAATAAAAGTGACCAATCAGGAGCGAGCTACAGAAGAATAGAAAATAAGTGGGATAGTAGTAGATAAATGACAGAGAAGCTTCACGTAAAGTGTTTTGGTTAATTAATAAAATAATAATTATTATTATTGAAATACAACAATTAAAGACTTAGGATTAATGACAAGAAAGCTTCAGACGAATTCTTTTGGTTATTATTATTTTATTAATTAACCAAAACACTTTACGTGAAGCTTCTCTGTCATTTATCTACTACTATCCCACTTATTTTCTATTCTTCTGTAGCGCGCTCCTGATTGGTCACTTTTATTAATTAATTACTAATTAACTACTTAATCAAAAAATTCCAAACATGGATTTTTGGGCTCAGAATATTTTTCTCTTTCGATCCCAACAATGGGGTGCGTGACACCCTGGGACACCCTGTATAATTTTTCAATTAAAATTAATTTTTTTTTCAAGGCAGGGCCCCCCCCCTTTTTTTTTTTTTTTGGTTTTTCGCCCCCCCCCCCCTCCGGCCCCCCAAATTTTTTTTTTAGAGACTCTAAATTTTTAAAAATTTGATTTGTATTTAATACAAATCGAATTAAATTTTACATTAAAAATAAATTCTTTTTTTTTAAAGTATTTTTTTCAAATCTCGGGGGGGGGGGGGGGTAATTACTCCCCCTCCCTTGTATCCGCCCTTGGATAGAAGGTTCTTGTCGAAACAATACACTTTTCCCATTCATACACACATACACACAGCCTTTTCGGTATCTTAGGCCATATAAGACTTTATACAATAACCGGTTATTAAGAATATATATATATTGGAGGTCCAGGCAGCGGCGTAACTAGCTTTTGAGGGCGGAGGGGGTGAAGCTCAACTGAGCGCCGTTTTTCGAGTTTTTTTTTTTTCATTCAAGCTTTTTTTGGTGTAATTTTTCTCCGGATTTGTGATATAAAATGAATTTATTTTGAAATTTCAAAAAAAAAAGCCGGAGATTTTGACAAAAGCTAGAGATTTCGGGGAAAAAAAAGCCCGAGATTTAGGTAAAAAGCCGGAAAGTCGGATGCGTGAGGGGCGCCAAAGGCTTGATGCGCCTGGGGCGGGGGGGGGGGGCGAGCGCCCCCTTCGCCCCACCTGGATACGCTACTGGGTCCAGGCATTTATTTAACATTTGGTATCCAAATGGCTTAAATATCCGACCCCTCGACCCTTGGTATACAAGACCAACTACTCCGAGCCCGAGGGCTATTGTATTTTCATTTATTTTAAAATTTTTTTAAAAATTATTTAAGTGAAAGGTCTTTCAAAATTAACGTTTTTTTTTTTAAACAAGTAAAGTCTAATCACAGATTTTATTTTAAACGATATCGTATTTGCATAACTGCAATTTTTTTAATAATAAACAAGTTGTTCATCATTTTGGAAAAATTAATTAGTTTTCTTTCACTATTTTTATGAATGTCCATTCAATTTGGAATTTCTCTCACACGGGAGGTTTTTTTTTTTTTTTTTTTTTTTAGAATTTATAGGCTTCAATTATGAATGATGAATAGAGAATAGAAGGGATCCCTTTACACCCGCTTGTTTACACACTTTGTCGCAGAAGCAGCAGCAACCATTATTCACTTTATGTCAACCAAATCGAAGGATAATTTGAATTTTAAGCAAATTAACTAACTCCAAGTTTTATTACTTTCCTATTTAAGGGGCTTCAGGAGCGACGTCTAAACGTACTTTAAAAAAAAACTAGACTATTTTAAAGAATTTTTCAATGCGGTTTTTTTTTAAATGAATTAAATTCATAAGAGATTATTGGGACATCGAGCTATAATTTATTTAATGACTTATTAAAAAATTATCGTAATTAATTTTTTTGTTATCAAGCAAATACAAAAAAACAATCTGACCCAATAATCTTTAATTTTTTTTAAATTTAAAAATGAATTTATTGTTATTATTAATCGCATATTAATTAAGAAATTTTTAAAATAAGCTTAGATGATTTATTTAAAATTCAACTGTCAAATTAGTTCAGCATTCTTGCAATAGATGGCAGGCTAGTCTAACAGCTGATCCCCTTTTGGCCTATATTTATATATTTTTATGCTTTTATAAAAGATACATAATATATAATAACATTTATAAAGTATTTATTATTAAAAGATCAATGAAAATCAACCAAATGCATTAAATATTATTAGCTACCATTCTGACATCTCTTGGCAAATTTTTGAATTACTTGATTATTTGGGCATACTTTTTAATGACACACAACGCCATCTTAGTCGGGAAAAACATGCGTAACCACTTCGCTCCCGTAGCCCCTTAAGATAATAAGATAAAAAATGTTTTTTTTTATTTCATTTTGAAAACAGAGAGCCGTTAACGAAAAACTAGATCAACAGTAGAGAATTAATTAATACATACTTGTAACGCAATTAAAGGATAAAAGGGGAATGGAAAAAAGTTGTCCCTGGACCATTCATATCCTCCCGAGGACATGCAAGCACGTAGAGTAAGATGGGACACGTGCCGGAATTTCGGAATCAAAAATGGCGGGCTCCACTCGGCGGGGATGAAAGAAATTACTCTGACCATCTTTGGTGGGTGTTAATAATAATAATAAAAAGCAAGAGGGAGGGGCCCTATTAACAACTCTTGGAGAAACAATACTGAATTTATACAACAGATTGTTTTTCATTAATTTGAAAGGAGTAAAAAGAAGACAAAAGACAATGCATATAACATTAATAGCCTGAACAGAGAAACGTATTAACCAAATTTGAAATAATAAATTTATTAAATAACATTAAACAGTTTTTTCATTGTAGACCAGTAAATAATTAATCTGAAGATCAGTAAGTAGTTTAATTCTTGGTCACTTCAAGAATAAATAAAACAAATTTTCTTAAAAATTATGCTTTTTATATCAGAGAATTCTTTTGGACATCTTGCTTACAAGTCTGCGCAAGATACACTTGTTTCGGCACCATGAATTGCCGTCTTCAGAGCCAATTTAACTCGCCGCTCTGAAGACGGCAATTCATGGTGCCCTAAACAAGTGTATCTTGTGCTTTCTCTCAAGACGGATATCAATTTACTTACTGATCTTCAAATTATTAAATAACGTTTTGTATTATTTTATTAATAAGTTAATAAAAAACACTCACACTTTTTTCCCATTCACACACACATACACACAGTCTTTTCATCAACTTAGCCTTTTGGTATCCAAATGGCTTAAATAAAATCATCGGATTGCCTGGAATCCGAACCCCCGACCCTTGGTATACAAGGCAGGCGCGCTACCAACTACGCCAAGCCCGGAGGCATTATTTTCCTACTTTATATGCTCAGGGACCCACATCTTGTGGGTACGTGGATGGCGATCACGAGCTACCCGAGCTCGGACTGGCAGTCCTTCTTCTGTTCTTTGCATGTCTGTCCCTTCCTTCTATATTTTCAACAGGCGTCAGACCGTGCGATGGGCTGGCCTGCTCTTTTCCTTCCGGGCGCAAAAAACCTATTCCTCCGCCGACTCCGCAGTGCGGGTATAAGGCAAGGAAAGAAGATTATTCTATTACCTTAATATCAAGATCATTTTCTTTCTTTTTAAGATTTTCTATATAGAAATGTCCATTTAGTTATGTGCTAGACTAAACAATCTAGAAGCAATATTTCAATTACGTTATTTTTTTTTTTATCGGATAGGGAAATAAAGCCGTGAAAACATTTGAGAAAAAGCAGTTGAAAAAAAGTTTATTAGAGTTCAAGATACAAATACTGTGCTGTAAGTGTTTTGAAGAGCATTTCTCACAGTTAAAGTTTTCCATCCTTTCTCATCTAATTCAGGACAATTCACTTCTTATCCACTGTTGGTCGTGTTTATCTTGCTTGTATGGTTGAAGACAGTAAATACATCCCGTCGTCTACGCTATCCTCGTTGTCTGTGAATATCTGATATTAGGGACCCGCAACTATCCGATATTAGGGGCGAACACGTTTTTACATTTGACGGAACCTGATCTCGAAACTATAACAGCTAGCTAAAAAATCTGGTGTGACTGGCGCACAGCACACAACTTTCTCTTACCTTCGGTAATCGAAAGTTGTGTACTGTGCTTGTCACACCAGATTTTTTGTGTCGACATGTATTTAGTCCCCGGCAGTAGGGAATATTTGAATTCGGATGTAAAATTTATAAGTATGGGAAAATATTTATATTTTGTTACCATGGCAACCATTTCTCCTATCTTTCCTATGAAGCACAAGAGTAAAGTGTGCTTCAAACAATTTTGAGGGCAAAACGAGAATATACATTTGAAAGAGCATCTAAAAAATAATTGATGTTGATTTAATCAGAACGTGAGCTGTTCAGCAATTAGAATGAACTGGAGGAAGAGAGGATATCAGCCAAAAAGGAGCCTCTATCGCCTTTTGGTTAAAAACTTATTTTTTCGCCGGGTTATTAAATATAAAATCTCCAACCTCTAGCAAAACGTTTCGGGTTTAAAATTACAGATGCACACGCACACACACACACACAGACAGACCATGTCGCGAAAACCACTTTTTTGGATTCAGGGGACCTCAAAACGTGAAGATCCATCAAAATCTCGACATCGAATTTTTGACATGAATCCAATACTTTCTCTCTATATATATATTACATATATACATAGGTAAGAGAAAGTAAAACCAAACAAATATTTTTCACAACTCGCACTGACAACAGATAAGTCCACTCAACGTCGCTATAGGATAGAGAAATCTAGAGGAACTAGTCACAATTTTTTCGCTTTGTTGGAGCATACAGGAGAGCCAGAACCTTGGTATCCGTTATTGGGCGCCTATCCGATAATCGGCTACTTCCCCCCTACCATTTTCTTGCTACTATATTTATAAATACATAGGGGATTAATCCGCGTGAGGTTTCAAACAAAGTACCACATTAATTTCGCCTGTTTTTACTTTCTCTTACCTATGTATATATGTAATATATATATAGAGAGAAAGTATTGGATTCATGTCCAAAAATTCGATGTCGAGATTTTGATGGATCTTCACGTTTTGAGGTCCCCTGAATCCAAAAAAGTGGTTTTCGCGACATGGTCTGTCTGTGTGTGTGTCTGGCTGTGTGTGTGTCTGTGTTCACTTTTTAAGCATGAAGGAATTGAGCTATGAGGCTGAAATTTTATATTTAAGTTAAACACCCCCGCGACCGGAAAAATAAGCTTTTAATCAAAATCGGCCAAATAGTACTAGTACTTTACTGATGTACTTTTTCAGTTTTTTTTCGATTTTCTCAAAATTCGCTCTAACGATTTTGATTAAAATTCAAAAATCAATTATTTTTTAGATGCTCTTTCAAATGTATATTCTCGTTTTGCCCTCAAAATTGTTTGAAGCACACTTTACTCTTGTGCTTCATAGGAAAGATAGGAGAAATGGTTGCCATGGTAACAAAATATAAATATTTTCCGATACTTATAAATTTTACATCTGAATTCAAATATTCCCTACTGCCGGGAACTAAATACATGTCGACACAAAAAATAATTTATACAATGTTGTCACTAAAAATGACCCTTAAATATCAAATTTCACACCTCTAGCTCATCAGGAAGTCCCTTAAGCAGACTTGGTGACCTTGAAAGAGTAGGTTGAAATAAAAGCATTTAAAAATGCAAATCTTTATATTAATTTCAATAAATAAAATTTTTTCCTTAATTCGTCATCATTATAATCGGCTTAATGAGTTTTTTTTCCCCCATTAAGCGCTCATAATATGACTCGCAGGTGATTTTTTTCAATCCACCTTAAGCTGGACAGTCATTTTTTTTCTCTCTCACTCTCTCTGTATCATTTTACCCATTTCGGATTTTCAGGAGTTGAAATGTGCAGTTGAAACATGACGGGGACAAATTTGCCTTTTAGAGCTTCCTGGGAATTTAGAAAAAAAAAAAAAAAAAAAAAGTTTGACTAAATTAAGCTAAGCCGACGCGTTGCATTTATCTCATTCTTAAAGAAAAAAAAAAAAAAAGTTCCATGCTCAGTCGATGTTTTCTTCTTGCAGTTTTTTTCTTTTTATTATATTACTCATATCAGACAAAGTTGGACGCTAACTAACAACAAAATATGACAGCCAACTCCATTCACACTTGAAGTGAATAAATTGGATAAATTTAATCTCTTTAAGAGAGAAGACATCTTGATAACTTATAATAATTTTTTTCAAATATTTATTATTTAAGAAAGGGAATAAAAATAATTGTATAATTTATTTGTTGGTTTGTCGTGTCTCCAATTAGAGCAGCGTCAGTGATGACGTCAGAGGAGATTCCGATCTCAGCCTTCTCAAAAGACCTATTAAAATAAAATATTCAGATTTAAATTAAAATATCCATTTTGATATCCCTGAATCCATTTGAGTTGTTTTTGACGTGACAACGTCTAACAAATCATGTGTCTATAGTGGCAGGTTGGGGAGGCCTGCACGAAAAGGTTTATCGGCTTGAATAACTCCTCTGTCTTAAGAGGTATAATTATGGGGAATATACGGTTAGAAAGAATGAGTTTTCAGCTAAAGATTTCACCATTTGTTTTTTTCCTATCATTTTATTTTACCGCGCTGCGGTAAATTCTAATTTGAAAGTTTAAACCCCTGTAGAATCCGAACGGCTAATCAGATCAGACTAAATAGGATGTCGATTTGGTGCAGAAAGATAACCTCTAATACAATAAATAAAAAAATCCCGAGTAATTAACACCAAAATTAATTTTTTTTTTGACGTTTGTATGTTTGTAAATTGTAGGTATGCATTTGTATTTGGGATTGTTATAACATCAAGTTGTCCAGCTTCCTTTTTGGGCATTTTACGTGAAGGGTTTTGTGAATTTTACAAAAAATTTTCGAATTTCAAAATATTGATTGCAGATTCTTTTAATTCATAAAAAAATAATTATGTAACACTTAATTTAGATTTTCGAAATATCAAATTTTTGAGATATTTCATAAAATAGTCTATACTTCGAATTTTTCGAAATTTATAATATTAATAGTCTACTTACAAGTTTGATTGAAATATAATATAAATTCTGGTTGGTTTAAATTATAGAAAGTAAGAAAAAATTGTGCGACCAGTCACACCAAATTACCCCCCCCGAAAAACTCCTCTGCATCCGCTCTTGGCTAGGGACGTCTATAATTCCGGGATCGCCCACTCCCATGACCTAGACTTAGAAACCAAGGCCGAATTTACCATTAGGCAAAGTAAGCAAGTGCCTAGGGCGGTAATTTAGTGAAAAAATAATTATTATATTAATGTCTATATTAAAATAGGACTACTTCAAAATGACATGTTATAAGATAACACTTTCTTTTTTATTTTTATCGTTATTTTTTTTGTTTTTTTTCTGTTTTTTTAATTTTGTTTTTTTTTTCTCTTCATTGTGGAGTATTTTGGTGTTCTTCTTCCCAAACATACAGTAGTATTATAGAATTTGTATAATTTACTGGTAATTTATTTTCCCTATAATTGGAAATTTATTTCTGTTGGGAATCTTATATCACTAAATAAATAAATAAATAAATAAATAAATAAATAAATAAAATTCGCGGTAACGATTTTGTTTAAAATTCATAATTGAACTATTTTTTAGATGCTCTTTAAAAAGTATATCAGTGAAATTTTTCGTGGAAATCGTTTGAAGTATACTTTACTGATGTGGAAGAATTCGTAGCTCAGCGCCATCTATGAATCATTGCGTGGTCAAGTTTGGAACTAAAGTGCTAAGAGCAACTAAATATATCTCGACACAAAAAATCTGGTTTGACAGCACGGTGCACAACTTCTCTTACCGAAGGGTAAGAGAAAGTTGTGTGCTGTGCGCCAGTCACACCAGATTTTTTTAAATTTGTTTATCAATATTTTCATTTATTTTACAATTTTCAAAGATATTTTTGACCACTCGGTGAATTTTAATAATTTAATAATGTATTAATATTAAATAACATCGAGGATATTATGAAAAAAAAAAATAAAAGTTTAAAACGATTTAATTAAAATATGTACAGTATATTTCAATGATATATTTGTTATATTTTGTTGTTGTTAAAATTAATATGATCTCATGATTTTTTTATTTTTTGCAAATAATGAAATGAATAAATGACCTGGGGATCACGATTTTAAACCCATATAAAAGTTAGTCTTTATCCAAGTGTTGATTAATTTGTATTCTCACGAATAAATCTCAGGGCGATACGTCAAAGGCAGCCTGGCTAATTGCTCACGACGCCCCCCGACTAATAAATCAATTGGACTGGACCTGTAGCGTAGCTGCATAGGGGTCAGCCGACGGTGACCCCCCTCGACTCTATTCGGAGACTCTCAAGTCTCTCTAGAGACAATTCATACGTAACAAAAAAAAAAAAAAAAGAAAAATATCTCCTAGCTGTTTATAAAATTTAGAAAAAAATTAAATAAAAGTTTATGTTTAAAAATAAATATTAGGATCTGTCTGTCTGTCTGATTATTCTAATTACGATATATATTGAGATCCAGGCACATTTATTTACCTGGTATAGGCCTACCAATTGGTATCGAAATGATTTAAATAAAATTCATCAGACTGCCTGGGATCAGAACCCACACCCCTTGGCTTTAAGATTATCAATATTAAAAAAAAAAAAATTGAAATTCTTATTTGTTATAATCTCTTTTTCAGCATCTGAGGCCATTTAGATCCCATTTTTTGTTTCAATTGATTGATGAAGCCCTGGCGCTTAGCACAAGAGGCGAATACTCTACCACTGTGCCCAGGGACTTGAGCAATTCTTGTTTCTTATTCAATTTATTTATTAGACTATTATATAGGTTACTTAACATTAAAATAAATCTACAAATTACAAACACTTTTATGTTCATTTTCAACATAAACATCGAAATTAAAATGTTACCTTTTGAATGATAATCAAGCGTTGCAGCAAATCGTGATGACTCTAAATCAATTGTTCGCTAATTTGCCAGCCCATTTACAGGTCAAAAGGTTAAAATACTTTCATTTTACAATTGTTACTAACACAGAGAAAAAAAAAACTTAATACCAAATATATGGGCATAAATATTCGTTGAATGGGGAATTAAATTTATAGACTTCTTTCTTTTATAAATCGTGGAATTTGTTAAATTACTTGTAAACAGCTATATCATAGGGTAAAATATTTTTATTGAGAAAAGATTGATTTATTTAAAAGAAAAAAAAGGCATTAGAATTAATCACGAGATAAATTGATGGATAATTAGCGAAAGTTTATTTATTTAGCATAAGACTATAAATAAAAGGGCATCCTAATATTTCATCTAGAAGACAATCCTTTTATTTTGTTTAGATTCGTTAAGAGGAGACGATTCTTATAACGGCTCTGTCCATTAGCGAGATGTTTGGTTCACTCTTGAAATGAATGCCATTGAACAAAAATTATAATATCCCCACCCCCAAATGATATATTGATGTTAAATCTGTTAAACTCAAAGCTATTTTTTTCTGTTACAATTTCTCAAATTAGCAAAACCTCGGGCTTGGTGTAGTGGCTAGTGTATTGGTATTCTATACCAAGAGTCGCGGGTTCGGATCCGAGGATTTTATTTAAGAGGGAGTCCTTCCTCAAACTAGAACATTCTCTCTAGCTAAGGGCGGATACAAGGGGGGGGGTAAAAGGGGTAATTGCCCCCCCCCCCTCTGAGATTTGAAAAAATACTTTTTTTCGAAAAAAAATGTATTTTTAATGTAAAATTTAAAAAATTAATACTTAAAAATTTGAATTGTATTTATATTCTTGGCAACCAAGTACAGAATACGCCTTTAAATTACCGAAATTAAGAAAAAATAGTGTGCTGTGCGACGATTCACACCAGATTATCCCCCCCCGAGAAACACCTCTGGATCCCCCTTGTCCCTAGCATAGAATAGGTTGGAAAAAGGAACCGAATTAGAGAGTCTTCCAAAAAATAATTAACCGAGAATTGATAAATAAGTAAAAACTTTTAATGAAACATCAGCATTTAAAAAACAAGAAATTTAAATTTTGAAATTTAAAAAACGAGACAGAAAAATTATTCAAAAAAATTAATTCTATTTTTTCTTGAAAACAACACAAAAAAAACAAAATTTCAAAAATTTGTTTTTATATATAAATATTAAAAAATATGACTCATTCTAGCCATAAATGATTTTTTTTTTGAATTTCCTTTCTCGTCGGGTTGGCGCATGCGCATCCGAGTTTTATACATTTTATACGTTTTATACAGGTTTTTTTATACATTTTATACGTTTTATACAGGTTTCATACATTTTATACGTTTTATCAGCGATTTTTGTATAAAACTGCAAAATCATGTATAAAACCCAACTCTGATGATGATACATTAATTTGCTTTCCTTTTGATTTATTGATCGAGTAGAAAGAGAGAGAAAAGCGTGAGTGCAAGTAAGAGAGAGATGCTTTCTTAAAGCATCTGCTTTCAGCTCAAGGTCATGCCGTCTGCAAGCCAAACAATCAGCTCTGACGTCATCTTTTCGCAGAACCCATTAAAAAAGCAATAAAATTAAAAACATATTATTCTATTCCCCGAACTGAATAAAAAATCAATAAAATTAAAAAAATAATAATAATATATTCCCCGAACTGAAAACATCGTCTAAATAAAAAAAAAAAATTCTGGTGTGATGGTCGCACAGCATCCAACTTTCTCTTACCTTCGGTAATATGAGGAATTGAGCTAGGAGGTTAAAATTTTATATTTAAGTTAGATACCCAGCTAGGGCGTAAAAAATAACATTTTGATCAAAATCGGCCAAAAAGTACTAGTACTTTACTGATGTAGTTTTTCAGTTTTTTTTTCGATTTCCTCAAAATTTGATTAAAATTCAAAAATCAATTATCTTTTAGATGCTCTTTAAATAAAATGTATATTCTCATTTTGACTTTGAAATCTTCTGAAGGAAGAACAGGAGAAATGGTTGCCATGATAACAAAATATAAATATTTTCCCCGTTTATAAATTTTACATCTTGAAATTTAATATATCGGCGGAAACTAAATATATGTCGACCCAAAAAATCTGGTGTGGCAAGCTCAGAACACAACTTTCTCTTACCTTCGTTAATAGAAAGTTGTCTGTGCCACAGCCACACCAGATTTTTCTTATTCACACTCACACACACATTCTAACAGTCTTTTCGGCAAGTTAGGCCTTATAAGACTTTTGACAATAACCGTTATTTGAATATATATGTATTTAGGGTCCAGGTAATCATCGGATTGCCTGGGATCAGAACCCGCGACTCTTGGTATACAAGGCAGACGCGCTACAAACTACACCAAGTCCGTGAGCTAAACGATACTTGTATTTAATAATATCGTCTATATGTTGGAGGTCCAGGCATATTTATTTGAGCCATTTGGTATCCAAATATGAATATTTCAGCCGGGCAACAAAATTTTAAATTAATATTCCAAACACACTCTTCATAATTGGAGTAATCCGTGAAGAGGTTGAAATATATTTTTTTGTAAATATTGTTAAATAAATAAATAAATAAATATTCGGATGGATATATTTTTATTAAGAAAGTTATTTCCTAGCCTGTTGAGATAGATCGTTTGAAAATATTTCGTCGATTCATTTGAATTCGACATCCATGAGAAAAAAACTTGTTAAAAATTTAGTGACGTTTTACTCTCAACTTCACTCATAAGGCTTCATTTAAAAAAATTTAATCTTGTTTGAAATTGTTAGAGTTTTCAAACTACGCTCTATAGTCAGTGATTTCCAACCTGGGGGCGATTTGATTTTTCAGGGGGGGGGGCAATAAATAAGCGGGGGGCGATGAGTAATCAATCACAGGGGGAAAATTTAAAATAAAAAAAAAAAAATCAAAGAGAAAAATATCCCATTTAGAAGATGACCAGGTTGGAAAAGGACAAAATATCAATAAAAATAAAATATAAAAATCATAAAAATAAAATATTATGAAGAATCCAATTCTATCTAGAATCGAAACGTCTCTTTTGTTTCCATAAATTAAAAATTTACCGAAAAAAGATCCATTTTTGAAATTTTCTTCATAAAAATAAAATTATTATTAGATTTTAAGATAAATATTATAAATCTTCACTACTACTCCTAGTAGTGAGCAGTTTTCAAAATAAATTTTTGCTATTAATTGTGGATAATTTTAGTTAGTAATTAATAATACATAAATAAGAAATTAGATATAATATTTAAGATATTAAATCATGTTTTGTTCGAAAATGCAGATGAAGATCACAGAATCTATGAATTTGATTCATTGATACATAAATGAATGGATTTTTCGATTAATACCATACTTCTTTATGATGTCTATAGACCTTACAAAAACGAATTTATGTTATCCATCGAGAGAATCATGAGTAAAAATAAACGATGAAGAAATGGAAAAACAAAATTGTATCCCCCCCCCCCCCCCCCCACCCCCCCCCCCAAAATTAGAAAATACAAGGAATGTGGAAATTCAGCTACAAAATTTTATAACCGTATTTGAACCGTGCAAATTTTGTAAATGTACAGTGAGGGACAATATTAAGTCCCACCCATGCGTTTTCTACTTATGATTATTTCATTGTTTTTAAAAAAATATTATATATTTTTTAATGGAAACTTTCATGGTTCAAACCTAGAAAAAATTTCCAATAAATTTTCTTCTATAAAAAGAAAGAAATAATCACAAGTAGAAATTGTCCCTCACTGTACAGCAGGTATAGTTCTGTAACATACAATGAAAATGAAAAGGGGGCGGGCGTTAGGTGTTAGTCAACCTCCAGAAAGGGGCGATGGGCCACAAAAGGTTGGGAACCACTGGTCTAAATAATCCATAAAAAAAAAAAAAAATTGTGCGAGATGAGTTTGATTTGCAATATTGCGCTTCGATCGAACATAAACTCATCTTTCTCTATCTTTAATTATTTATAGAATAGAATATATATTTTTTTTTCCTTGGCTTAGTAAAAGCAAAAACATTCCATCCCAAACTGAGCATTTCTAAACGTGTTTCTTCAATAATCTTTTCTCTCTCTCTCTCTCTCTGAGATATATGGCAAATTTATTATTTTCTTTGAAAAATAGCTTTAACATTTTTTTCAATTATCTTTTTAATAATATAATCTCTTGTATTTATTTTTCTTGTCTACAAATTAAGTTTTTCGTTTGTGCCTGCCTCCTCCACCCCCAACTTTTTGTCCGAGTTGGTTCTTGGGAGTAAATAATGATGAGCATAATTAGGGTTATTATTAATGGTTTGTGAGTAATGGTTTACGATGCCGTTAGGTTCATATGCATAAACTACCCGAGAGAGCGCGGCTACTCTTTGGAGAGAGGCAACAAATAAATAGCCGTTCGGAATCTACAGGGGTTTAAAATTTCAAAAAACGAAATCCCGCCGAGTGCTCTCATGCGGTAAAATGACGTCATATCAAAAAAAAAGGGGGATTGAACCAATCTTTCTAAAACTATATTTAGATTTAATGTAGCTTTTATGGTCAAGTAGCTATGCGTTGCACAAGTAGGGCTATTTTTCGATATTTTTTTGCCTAAAGAATGAGGTTTTTCGAGAAAAAAACTAATTTTGGAGTTAATTACTCGGGATTTTTTTATTTATTCTATTAGAGGTTTTCTTTCTGCACCAAATGACATCCCATTTAGTCTGATCTGATTAGCCGTTCGGAATCTACATGGGTTTAAACTTTCAAATTAGAATTTACCGCAGCGCGGTAAAATAAAATGATAGGAAAAAAATAAATGGTGAAATCCTTAGCTGAAAACTCATTCTTTCTAACCGTATATTCCCCATAATTATACCTCTTAAGACAGAGGAGTTATTCAAGCCGATAAACCTTTTCGAGCATGTCTCCACAACCTGCCACTATAGACACATGATTTGTAAGACGTTGTCACGTCAAAAATATTAACTATTGTACCTTTTTGGATAGCTAATGAAACGAGCAAGTTTTTTTTAGTAGTTTGTACATTTGGTGTCATAGAAATTTTTTTGACTGGATGACTCAAAATAATACTCAACGTAAAATGATTAAATAAATTCAAATTCGTTATTGGCCGTAGTAATCAAATTCTCAATGATTTGGAATATTTTATTACTTATTAAGAGTTATTACTAACTCACTTACTAATAAAAAAATACATAGCTAACATTGAATGAACCGTTTTTTCTTAAAACTCGTCGTTAGCGTCAAAATGGGATATTTCTAAAAAAAAAAATGATTTTTCTTGAATATCTCACAAACTACTAACTTTCGGCCATACATTGAGGGGGTTAAATTTGTAGCATTTTTGCCCTTCTATCTCATCCTGGCTGGAACACATCGAATTACATATTGTATTTCTTATAAGATATAAAGATTGGGAAAGCCTGGTGTAGATGGTTAAATAATAACTCTTGAGTTGGAGGTATATTCAAACCAAGTTAATTTCCACTATATAGCCGACATTTCGGGAGTGTAATCGCCTTCTTCTTCTTCGGAACTATTGTGGTCAAGGGCGTACCCAGGATCAAATCTAGGGGGGCATATCATGGTCTTCCAGGGGGGGGGAGATCATGACCGTCCAGACTGTGACATAGAGAAAAGAACTCTCTTCAATCCCCTCTTACAAACATCCAATGAGCAACAGAAATTATTGCCCTTCTTATTTTATATGCCCTACGTGTTTAAAAAATGGGAAAGAAAGAAGTAAGTTCTTAATTTGTTGCTCTTATAATTAAATTTAATTATAATTTTTTTACAATTTGCAATAAATTTTTTTAACACTAATTTCTCTTTTTTTTTTCATTTACTGTTCATTTTCAAATAATTGTTTTAATCCCTTTAAATTACCGAAATTAAGAACAAATTGCGTGCTGTGCGACCAGTCACACCAGATTATCCCCTTTCCCCCGAGAAACACCTCTGGATCCGCCCTTGATTAATATACAGAAAATATTGAATAAATACCAAAAATTCAAAACGGATTGGACGAGATTTTTCCTGTGCAACTATCACTCCAGTATTTGAAACAAATTAAATTTTTAGTGAGCAGTTTTTTTTATTTTTTTTATTTAAGGTCTTTTTCGGCATCTAAGGCCATTTAGACCCCTTCCCTATTAAGTTCAAATGATTAGTAGCCAATTCAAATAAAATAAATTTTTCTCGCTTGGGACGGGAAGCGAACGCGGGACCTTAGGCACGAGAAGCTAATGTCTTCTCTCTGAGCCACCGCATATAAATGGCGCTAAACTTTTAAACAATTTCTAACCTGGAGCTGTCCAATCTTGATTGTATGATCTGACTAAAATATGGGCGCACCTATAAATAACACTCACATCTTTGTTAGACTAATATATGGGTCAATTCACCCATAATCTCAGATTTTTATGAAACTTGGAATATTTGTTCTATATATAGAGATAAGTAACAACACCAAATTTCGATTTTTTTATCTCAGTTTTCGAGTTTTGCACTTTAAAATTTTGATTTTTTCTGCGGCTTGAATAATGTCAAACAAAATGTGACAGAGAAGAGAAAATAATTTCTCATTTGCTTATTTGACATCCAATCTTGATGAAATTTTTATGGTAGGTTCTTTGAACAATAAGGAATTAGAAAAAAAATATATCACGAATCTAAGTTAATCCTAAAATATAAAAAAAAATTCATATTGTTGATTTTTTTTAGTTTTGAAAACGCAAACATGGTTTAGCGCTAAAGCCATTATCTCCAAAAGGGAATGAGATATTCAAGAAAATTTTTTTTTCTAAATAATCTACATGAAATGGGCTTTAATTTAATAAAATAAAAATTTTGTGTATTTTGTTCCCTCTATTTCTTAAGTCCATTGCAAGTTTCAATATATTGTTTTACACGATAAGAAGATTTCAATCGCAAAATGAGAATATACATTTTAAAGAGCATCTAAAAAATAATTGATTTATGAATTTTAATCAAAATCGTTGGAGCAAATTTGAGAAAACTGAAAAAGTACATCAGTAAAGTACCAGTCCTTTTTGGCCGATTTTGTTCAAAAGCTTATTTTGAGTGTCTGGAAGAGCGATTTTGAATGAAAATCTCTACAATTCTGGTGCGGATGACGTTGATTTTAAGGTAAACGAGCTTCGTTGGGGGCCCGACTCTCAACATACCCATTTGCCTATCCCAATACGGTACAAGTACAAATGTTCCTTATCACCTTTCAATCTTGATTCTCTCTCTCCGTTCCTACACCTTTTTAGTTTCTCTAACCTGACTCGATGTTCATATTTACAAGGCAAATAAATAAATACATCTTATAAAATTCTTTCTTTTTTTTTTTTTTATCCGAACAAGAGTTGGGAGAGAAAGATTTATTATACAAAATATATTTTGTTATATTCGGTTATTAATATAAATTGGTTTTGCAATTCGAAAACAAGTTTTATATTAAAATCTTAATATGTTGTTAAGAGTTTAAACAATAATTATTTTTTAATTAACAAACAGCTTGTTCTTGACATGGAATGTACAGAACAAAATAAATCTTCTAAAAGGATAATATTTATTATTAATTTTGAGCTTTTTTTTTTTTAATCGTTAAGGTTTTTTTTGTAAATTGGCGTATTTTGAAAATTTGTCTTTATCTCTCTATTGTGAATATACAGGGTGCCTCCGATTATTATTAACTTTGTTTTTATTGAAGCTCGGGGGTTATCAAATGAACAAATTAGCAAATGACTGGTCGCAAAGCACTCAACTTTCTCTTACCTTCAGTGCTTGTCACACCAGATTTTTTGTGTCGACATATGTTTAGTTCAAGGGCGGATCCAGAGGTGTTTCTCGGGGGGGGGGGGGGTAATCTGGTGTGACTCGTCGCACAGCACACAATTTTTTCTTAATTTCGGTAATTTAAAGGCGCATACTGTACTTGTTAGCCAGAATGTAAATACAATTCAAATTTTTAAGTATTAATTTTTAAAATTTTACATTAGAAATAAATTTTTTTTTTCGAAAAAAGAAAGTATTTTTTTCAAATCTCAGGGGGGGGACAATTACTCCTTTCCCCCCCCCCTGTATCCGCCCTTGGTTTAGTTTTCCCCAATATATTGAAATTTAAGATGTAAAATTTAATATAAATATGAGAAAATATTTATTTTTTTGGCAACCATTTCTCCTATGAAGTACAGGAGTTGTCTTCACTTTTGTCTTCATAAGTCTTCATTTCAATGACAAAATGAGAATAAACATTTTAAAGAGCATCTAAAAAATAATTGATTTGTAAATTTTAATCAAAATCGTTATAGCGAATTTTGAGAAAATCGAAAAAACTGTGAAAAGCTACATCAGTAAAGTACTAGAACTTTTTGGCCGATTTTAATCAAAAGCTTATTTTCACGCCCTAGGTGGGTGTCTAACTTAAATATAAAATTTCAACCTCATATCTCTGTATTTCAATTGGATTTGTAGCCAATCAATTGTCGCTTGAGACTGGGTGCGAACCCGCGACCCTTGGTACAGATGGTCAACGCGCTACCCCTAAACCAAGGCCCGAGGGTATTTTATTTATTTAATTAAGAAAAGTGTTTATTTATCTGTAATTTTTCTTGAAAAATTAGAAATCAGAAATTCTCTTTCTGCTCGCCCCTTGATCGCAGGGATTTTATATACAAAATATTTATTAGTACTTATTATTAAGTTGTTCCAGATTTAATATAAAAAATCTTAAACTTCCAAGAATGTCCTTTTGATTGGTTACCTCAGATATCAGAGGTGTTTTCAAGCCATTTATCAAAGGCAGAAGGCATTTGCCTTCGATGAGATCGAAATAAATAGTCAAGGCGAATTTATAGCCGGCTGAAAGTTGTCAACAACCATCCTACCAATCTGTCTATCTGTTTGATTTATCATAAGTTGGGGGAGGTGTGAGTGTGCCGTGCTTTATCACATAAATCATTTGGAAAAAAAGTAAAAAAGTATTGTATCTTCAAAACTCATTGAATCTCACAATAAACCCTTAAGGAGGAACGGGAGCGAAGTGGTTACGCATGTTTTTGGCGTAGTGTGTCATAAAAAGTATGCCCAAAAAATCAAGTAATTCAAAAATTTGCCAAGGGATGTCAGAATGGTAGCTAATAATATTTAATGCATTTGGTTGATTTTCATTGATCTTTTAACAATAAATACTTTATAAATATATTATGTATCTTTTATAAAAGCATAAAAATATATAAATATAGGCCAGATATAGGCTAATACTATATCGGCTGTTAGACTAGCCTGCCATCTATTGCAAGAATGCTGAACTAATTTGACAGTTGATTTTTAAATAAATCATCTAACCTTATTTTAAAAATTTCTTAATTAATATGTGATTAATAATAACAATAAATTCATTTTTAAATTTAAAAAAAATTAAAGATTATTGGGACAGATTGTTTTTTTGTATTTGCTTGATAACAAAAAAATTAATTACGATAATTTTTTAATAAGTCATTAAAAATTATAGCTCGATGTCCCAATAATCTCTTATTAATTTAATTCATTTAAAAAAAACAGCAATGAAAAATTCCTTTCGTTTCCATATCGAGTCCCACTCGTATGTTGTTGTTGTCATTTGCAGGGGAATACAATGTTTTCATTGGGTTAAATTTTGGAAGATTTGAAATTTTTCCTTGACTCTATAATAGACTATGGGCCAAAACTTCATTTTGCTGTACCAGGTACCAGCTGTTAAAAGCGTTCTGACCGAACGGTCTGACGCTGATACTTTACTCTGCTTTTGGGTTAAAATAAGAAATATACTTTCAGTAACCGAAAACTGTACACTAACTGCCACACCAAAGGTAATTTAAACCTTGTTCAAATATTTTTTACTGAATGTACATTCTAAAGCCATAGTTTATGATTTTCCGTTAGGTTGATTTTGGAATAGAAAATCACTCAAAACACGAAAGAGGAACTAGTTGATGGTGCTCTGTGTTATTCATGCGTATTTTCTTTTTTTTTATAGAAGCGAATAATTTGAACCACCCTGTACAGTATTGTTCAAATGGCAATTCGAGAATCGTGAAAGATCTTTAATTACATTGCGAGATTTCTATAATCAAAATGAGGAGAAGAAAAAAAAGCAGCCAAAGGCAATTAATTTGAGCTCTCTCGGGCCGGAGGTCGTCGTCGGCTATAGAGAAAAATTAAAATTATTTGCTCATTTCAAACCGGAAAGATTATTTGGAGTTCTTTAAACTCATTTTTGTATTATTATTATTATAACGGCGATTGATAATTATTCATTGAAAGAGTAAGAGTGCAAGACCTGGGGATAAAATAAATAGGGGTGTTTGCTCTCTCTTTTAGATAAAAATTAATAACAGGTGGGAAGGAGAGAAACACAATACAAAAAAAATTTTTTTTATAATTACGCATCCTTGTCTTTGCCAACTACTTTATAATAATAATTGAACTTGTTTAGGTGAGATGGGTGTTAATAAAAACCCAGTTGGGAAAGGCCTATCACAAACAGAGTTTTTATTAACACCAGACTGCCCGACACATTCATCTGAACTTGAATAGACTACTTATAATGCCCCTGGTACAGAGTTTGCTTCTCGCCCCAAGCGAGAAAAATTTATTTTAATTTATTTGACTACGAATAGTATTTGGTATAGATTAAATTTAATTTTGGGATAGTTGGGAAGCCTGGCAAGAGCAACAGTCATCACAATCGTTGCGGTTAAGCAATGCCAAGGGTGGCGAAAGCTCGGGATTAGTGACCCTGAGCTATCAACGTGTAGAATATAAATAAATTAATAACCCCTAAATGACCTATGTAGTCCAAAAAGGTTTAAAAAAATGTTTTTGTGATAGAGAACAGAAAAAAAATTCTTTGGATGATGGAAAACATTTAAGCCATTTGGTATCCAAATGGCTTAAATAAAATCATCGGACTGCCTGGGATCGGAACCCGCGACCCTTGGTTTAGAAGGCAGGCGCGCTACCAACTACACCAAGCCTGAGCTTCTCATGAAAAATATAACTATTTTTACTTTGCAAAAATTAAAAATAAAAGGCATTTCAATGCATTTTAAATTTTATAATTTTAAAAATTTTAAACATTTGTTTTTTGAGAAATTTGTCACGCAACATCTCTAATTTCTGAAAAATAATTTTTTCCAATTAATTATGAGAAACATGTCATGAAAGTTTAAAAAAAAAGATAGAGGTAAAGTTTACATTTGTTTTTATTAATCATACACTTTATATTAAATTAATTGAGATATCAAAGTTTTGTAGATTTCGGATGATAATTGTTTTGTAATTTTTGCAGGCGTGGTTATGGCATTGTTGGAATAATACTCTATTCTTTGTAACTGTGAATGTATTTGTTTTAAATAAAGGCAGGTTCATCCAAATAAAAAAGCCTTTAAATGCTTCTCGAGATCGGAGACCTTTCGTGATATTTTGAATGTCTCATTATCAGTTCTTATCGAAATATAGCAAAAAGGTGACCATACATTTCGATACGGACTGATATTAAATATATCTCGAAACGTCTCCGGACTCGGAGCCTATAAAGCAGTGTTTCCCAACCTTTTGAAATCCACGACACCCCAAAGGTGCGTTGGGAATAAAATTAAACACTAGGGACACCCTTTCTTTTTTTTTCTTCCTCCTAGCAAAACGAAATTTTTTTCCCCCCTTGCGTGAAAATTTTTACTTTCTCTTACCTATGTATATATGTAATATATATATAGAGAGAAAGTATTGGTTTCATGTCAAAAATTCGATGTCGAGATTTTGATGGATCTTTACGTTTTGAGGTCCCCTGTATCCAAAAAAGTGGTTTTCGCGACATGGTCTGTCTGTCTGTGTGTGTGTCTGTGTGTCTGTGTGTGTGTGTGTGTGTGTGTGTGTGTGTTCAATTTTAAGCATGAAGGAATTGAGCTACGAGGTTGAAATTTTATATTTAAGTTAAACACCCCCGGGACCGGAAAAATAGCTTTTAATCAAAATCGGCCAAAGAGTACTAGTACTTACTGATGTACTTTTTCAGTTTTTTTCGATTTTCTCAAACCTCGCTCTTAACGATTTTGATTAAAAATTCAAAAAATCAATTATTTTTTAGATGCTCTTTCAAATGTATATTCTCGTTTTGCTCTCAAAATTGTTTGAAGCACACTTTACTCTTGTGCTTCATAGAGAAGATAGGAGAATGGTTGCCATGGTAACAAAATATAAATATTTTCCCATGCTTATAATTTTGACATCTTAAATTTCTCAATATATTGGCGGAAACTAAATATATTTCGACACAAAAAATCTGGTGTGACAGCACAGAACACAACCCTCGATTACCGAAGGTAAGAGAAAGTTGTGTGCTGCGCGCCAGTCACACCAGATTTTTTTTTTACGGAAACAAAATTTTTTTCCGTAAAAAATCTGGTGTGACTGGCGCACAGCACACAACTTTCTCTTACCTTCGGTAATCGAAAGTTGTGTACTGTGCTTGTCACACCAGATTTTTTGTGTCGACATGTATTTAGTTCCCGGCAGTAGGAAATATTTGAATTCAGATGTAAAATTTATAAGTATGGGAAAATATTTATATTTTGTTACCATGGCAACCATTTCTCCTATCTTTCCTATGAAGCACAAGAGTAAAGTGTGCTTCAAACAATTTTGAGGGCAAAACGAGAATATACAGTTGAAAGAGCATCTAAAAAATAATTGATTTTTGAATTTTAATCAAAATCGTTAGAGCGAATTTTGAGAAAATCGAAAAAAAACTGAAAAAGTACATCAGTAAAGTACTAGTACTCTTTGGCCGATTTTGATTAAAAGCTTATTTTTCCGGTCCCGGGGGGGTGTTTAACTTATATATAAAATTTCAGCCTCATAGCTCAATTCCTTCATGCTTAAAATTGAACACAGACACACACACACACCCCACACACCCACCCACCCACCCACCCACAGACAGACCATGTCGCGAAAACCCACTTTTTGGATTCAGGGGACCTCAAAACGTGAAGATCCATCAAGATCTCGACATCGAATTTTTGACATGAAACCAATACTTTCTCTCTATATATATATTACATATATACATAGGTAAGAGAAAGTAAAATAATTTGACCTTTTTACTTTCTCTTACCTCTATATATATGTTAATATATATAGAGAGAAAGTATTGGTTTCATGTCAAAATTCGATGTCGAGATTTTGATGGATCTTCACGTTTTGAGGTCCCCTGAATCCAAAAAAGTGGTTTTCGCGACATGGTCTGTCTGTGGGTGGTGTGGTGTGTGGGTGAGTGTGTGTGTGTGTGTATTCACTTTTAAAGCATGAAGGAATTGAGCTATGAGGCTGAAATTTTATATATAAGTTAAACCCCCCCCCGGGACCGGAAAAATAAGCTTTTTAATCAAAATACGGCCAAAGAGTACTAAGTACTTTACTGATGTACTTTCAGTTTTTTTCGATTTTCTCAAAATTCGCTCTAACGATTTTGATTAAAATTCAAAAATCAATTATTTTTTAGATGCTCTTCAAATGTATATTCTCGTTTTGCCCTCAAAATTGTTTGAAGACCACTTTACTCTTGCACTCCATAGAAAAGATAGGAGAAATGGTTGCCATGGTAACAAAATATAAATATTTTTCCCAATACCTATAAATTTTACATCTGAATTCAAATATTCCATACTGCCGGGAACTAAATACATGTCGACACAAAAATCTGGTGTGACAAGCACAGACACAACTTTCGATTACCGAAGGTAAGAGAAAGTTGTGTGCTGTGACAGTCACACCAGATTTTTTTAGTAAAGCTACATTTTACCGTACTCCCGGAAAATTTTCCCGCTTACGTTTAAATCATTTAAAACATTTGACCTTTTTTTTTTTTAAGTAAAACTTTTTTTTTCCGTCTCTTTATTTATTTATTATTTTTTTTTTTTGACGATGAAATAAAACGAGACTTGTTTCCCAGTCGGCGTCGAATTATAACAAGTCTTGATTTATTTCATCGTCTATCTGTATTATGGTTTTTTTTTTTTTTTTTTTTTTTTTTTAGTTTATCTATCTATATATATAAAAATGAAATGGAAAAAATGTATGTATGTAAATATGTATGTATATGTTTTATAGAAATCCACAATTTTCAATGAATCCATTTGAAATTAAGTACACATATAATATATGGTTCTGGAAGTAACGTAGTAATAATTTGAATCTCTTAAATTTTTTGGAAAATTAATTATAATCAAATTTCTTCAATATGGGAACACAAAATCAACAAGTTGGCTGGCAAAATAGAGAGGTGATTAGTAGCTCTGAGAGCCAGCTTTCCAAAAATACCACTAGGGCGGTGGGAGGAGCTACCCAACTGCCTCAGCCAATCACGTGATTCTAGCCGAAAGTTATAAATACAACCGAGCCTGTCTCTCACGATTCATATGGGACCAAGACACAGTGAAGATCAAGTCAGAAGAAATACAACACTACAAGCCAGCGCAAGAGATCTCTTCAAGAAAACAAAAGCCCTTTTCAGGGCTCTTTATATTCTTTGCTTTTAACAAAAATAAGTCAGATGAAATATGTTACAAGCCTACAATTCAGCGCAAGAGATATCTTCAAGCAAAGAACAAATTCTTCAAGAAAACAAAAGCCCTTTTCAGGGCTAACACCATTTTTTTTTACCGCCTTTCCTTCTTACAAAAATTATGCTCCTTAAAAAAAGTCCTTTTAAGGACTAATTATCAAAAGTTAATATGCTAAAATCACCACATTCACTTTCTCCATATTTATTTTATCAACTTTCCTTTGGTTTTATTATTAATCTTCTTTCTTTTCCTGTTCTTTTTTATTAAAATAAAATAAAATTATTTTTTACTAATATACATTTAACCATTAAAATTCACGTTTATCAATTAAACGTATTTCCTTGGCACGTTTGTTAAGCAAACGTATTAAATCACCTCCAAATATCTAGCTCATTGCCTTAAATGCTCATTCATTTTGAATTAAAAAAATATTACGGAGGCAAAAAATATTTTTTCTATTCGTCTCAAACGCATGAAAAAACAAACTGAGGTCCCCCCGCTATACCTCCTTCCCCCTCCATTCACAATTTGCACCGAGACTGCCTCAGCCAATCACGTGATCACGTGATTCTAGCCGAAAGTTATAAATACAACCGAGCCAGTGTCTCACCCTTCATATGGGACCAAGACACAGTGAAGGTCAAGTCATGTTACAAGCCTACAAGCCAGCGCAAGAGATATCTTCAAGCAAAGAACAAATTCTTCAAGAAAACAAAAGCCCTTTTCAGGGCTAACACCATTTTTTTTACCACCTTTCTTTCTTACAAAAATTATGCTCCTTAAAAAAAGTCCTTTTAAGGACTAATTATCAAAAGTTAATATGCTAAAATCACCACATTCACTTTCTCCATCTTTATTTTATCAACTGTCCTACATTTAACCATTAAAATTCACGTTTATCAATTAAACGTATTTCCTTGGCACGTTTGTTAATTAAACGTATTAAATCACCTCCAAATATCTCGCTCATTGCCTTAAATGCTCATTCATTTTGAATTAAAAATATATTACGGAGGCAAAAAATATTTTTTCTATTCGTCTCAAACGCATGAAAAAACAAACTGAGGTCCCCCCCGCTATACCTCCTTCCCCCTCCATTCACAATTTGCACCGAGACTGCCTCAGCCAATCACGTGATCACGTGATTCTAGCCGAAAGTTATAAATACCACATCTCATGGGTACGTGGATGGCGACCACGAGCTACCCGAGCTGGGACTGGCTGTCCTTCTGTTCTTTATATGTCTGTCCCTTTTTTCTATATTTTCAACAGGCGTCAGACCGAGCGACGGGCTGGCCTGTTCTATTTCTTTCAGTCGTAAAAAACCTATTCCGCCGACCCCGCACTGCGGGAATAAGGCTAGGAAAGAAGAAGAAATATCTGCGGCACCCCTTAGACATTTTCGCGGCACCCTTGAGTGCCGGTACACACCGGTTGGGCACTATAAAGGCTTATTTGGCCGAATCTGCTTCTATTTAAATCTAAAACTCTAATGAAATATTAATTTTCTTGAGTGATAAAGAAGAAAATTCTGTATAAACAGGAGGAATAAAATGAATTCATCTTGCTCAGAGGCCCACATTTTGTGGGTATGTGGATGGAGGCCACGAAGCTGACCTAGCTGGGACTGGCAGAACTTCCTTTGAATGTCAGTCTCTTCCACTATATTTTCAACCGGGCGACGGGCCGGCCTGTTCGGAAAACTCCCCCACCCCTCCGACAACCCCTCACCGCGGGATTAAGGCAAAGAGAAGAAGAAGAATAAAAAAATGGATTCGTCCTTTTCTTCCGATCCACCTATAAATCCTGATAATTAAATAGTTACAAATGCTATACCATAGAGACCTTTAATCATATAAATTAAATTCAAGAGATTAATTGTCGATACACATTTGTCAATATTGTCACTACCAGGCGCTAAGCTATAATTCAATTTCTTTCCTGTTATAATTTATTAAGGTTAGTGTTTCTTGAACAATATTTTACGTCTGAGAGGAATTAAATCATTTGTTTATTTTTGTTGCAAGGGCGAGGCCATTCATCAAAGGCGAGGGTTGGTTGCTCTTATCCTTAAGGCCAAGGACATTTGGGTACCTTAATCCATCATGAGCCTTCGGACCCCTCCGGTGACTTTTTTATAGTTGCGCCCTCATCCAATAACGAATTGCCCCCGTCTCTTTTTTATGGCGAATTATCAAATTTTTATCGAAGTATGTATATAAATTTTCTACGTTTTACTAAAAAAAAATATATATTCATCGATGCTTAAAACCATTTATGGTTAAAAATTTAATTGGGATATAAGTTTTAATTTTTATATTGGCTTTACAAAACGCTAAATCTTTTTTTTTTCTAAATAGGAAAACTCAATTAAATTATAAATGAAATAAAATATAATTTCAATAAAAACTTTTTTTTAATTATAAAATTTTAATCACAAATCGTAAAAGACAAGACCCTGGAACCTGGGTTGTATTTATTTAGAAATAAAAATCTGGTGTGACTGGCGCACAGCACCCAACTTTCTCTTACCCATCGACAAGAGTAAGTTGTGTACTGTGCTTGTCACACCAGATTTTTTGTGTCGACATATATTTAGTTTCCGACAGTACGGTACATTCGAATTTCAAGATGTAAAATTTATAAGTATGGAAAAATATTTATATTTTGTTATTCATTTAAGGTTGTTCGGACAGTACCCCGTAAGTCATAATAGAATCTAAATTTTTTTTTAAATAAAATTAAAAATTTGAATTCCAAAATTGCCCCCGGGTTTGGCGTAGTAGGTAGCGCGCCTCCTCCTATACCAAACGTCGCGGGTTCGGACCCAGGCAGTCCGATGATTTTATTTAAGCCATTTGGATACCAGATGGCTTAAATAGAAATGCCTCAACCCACAATAGATATATTCTCTACAACGGTTATCGTCAAAGTCTTAAATGGCCTGAGTTGCCGAAAAGACTGTGTGAATGTGTGTGTGAGTGTGAGTGTGAATGAGAAAAAAGTGTGAATGTTTTTTTAAAAAAAAAAAAAAAAAAAATTCCAAAATTCCTTATTATAATTTAGTCGTGACCTATCATAGTTTATAATTGGATTAAGTTAATAATTTAATTACCAAAAATAATAAATGAATGACTTTCGACTTGAGCAGTATTTCACGTAATATAGAACTGGCAACATTGCATTCATCAGCTATCTATTTTATATCTTAAAAGCCTTCAATTTTATTTTATTTAATATATTACAATGATTAATGCAAATCAGTTTAAACACAATGGACGATTTGCGAGAAAAAATATCGTAAAATGGAAAAAAATCTAACTGACAGCGAGAAATGAATATTATTTTATGCGATGTTGCCGGACTGGTCTCACTCTCGAGACTTCCTTATTTTTAAATATTGGCGACTGTCATTTTGGAGAATTTTTTTGACTTTCTTGTTAAAATATCTTTAAAAGCGTTGGGCAGAAACTTTTGATTTTATTTTTAACGTATTCCTCGGAAGTGAATTGATAAAAATGCAAGTTTTTGTTTTTAGTATCTATTGCAGAGGTGGCTATATAATTCGATATGTGTGGGTTTCGTCGATATTCCCCATTGACTACATGTTAAATTTCAATTTTTCAAAAATTATTTACACGATAACCCTGGGTCAGATCTGCTTCAAAATTTTATTTTAAACGTATGCGATAGTGATTAATAACAGGGGCGTATTTAAGGTGGGGGCCGAGGGGGCCCGGGCCCCCCCCGAAATTTCCCAAACACATATACCGTCATCCGGGGTGAGAATGGTCTGAGGGGTGAGAATGGTCGTTTTGCAGGAATATTTGAAATTAAGCGGTAGAATGTTCTGAATTTGTATTTTTGCTATTTTTTTTTGTGGCAATAATGTATCTCATGTTTATTCAAGAGGTAGTTGGTTTTGGTAATTTTTTTTTATAAAATATAATAAAAAAAAAAATCGGAAATTAGGGATATTTGTTCATATTTTGTTAAGTCGGTATAACTTTGGTTGTCAAGTTAGCACAGGCTGGAAGATTATCTTAAAACGTCTCGTGGTGCACGACCAACTTGTTGGTCAACTATTGGTAAGTTGCTTATTATTAATAGTAATACAGTTTAATTTATAAAAAAAATTATTTAAAAAATTGTAAAATTCAGTGTTTTTTTGGGGTGAGAATGGTCATCGAAAATCATAACCGAGTTGAGGTGGAAAACGATGAAGGTGCACTCAGACCAGAAAAGTTTGTATTAGTAATAATGAGGGGTAAGAAGAGTGTGAAACATTTTATCGGTCAAGAGATAGAGAACAGGGAGGCTACCTACAATGACGACGAAGTCCCTATATTATTCCTGAAAAAAAGGAGAAAAATTTATCTTCCCGAACAAACCTGAGATAGCAGCTGTGGACAGGAAAGATGTCTTAAAAACCCTCTCTACTCCCACCAAAGAGAGAAGAGGATGGATTGTTTTTGATAACAGCCAATTTGGAAATGTCACAATTTCTTAATCATTTTTTTCATAGTTTTAAAAATTAAAAAAAATTAATATTATATTTTTGAATTATCAACTTTGTTCTTTCTAACCATACTAACCCCGACCAAATCCTCTTTACTTTGGACTTAAAAATAAGCAAGACCATTCTCACCCCAAATACGGGGCGAGTATGGTCACTCGCATATTTTGTTGTCATGCAGATTCCTTAAGACCTAAAAAATTTATAATTCGCAGGGTAAGTAATCAAGAAACTAAGCAATGATCCCACTTAGTTTCGTTATTTTCTGCTAAACGGTGCAAGAGTTATAAATGAAAATATGAATTTTTGACCATTCTCACCCCGTTTGACGGTACATATATAGGGATATACAGACATCAGCGCAACAAATTTTTCCACAGGATGGACAACTTTGGTTCCGCAATAGATAAAAATGTTCCTCAAAAAATTTCGTGTGAAAAAAAGTATAGTTTCTTAAAAAAAATTTTCCTCAGAAAAATTTTTGAGTTTGGGCCCCCCGAAAAAAATTTCTATATACGCCCCTGATTAATAACATATTAAAAAATTAGCTTTTAATCTAATAAAGTGCTTTAATGTCCGAACAACCTTAAGCCCAAATTTCATTAAATAAATAAACAATAGTATTCTATTTTACAATAATGTATATAAATTATCACTCTGAGCATAAATATACCAATTAATTGACTGAAGATGTTTTAATAAATAGACCGAAACGTCTCCGGCTGATTGGTTAAGCATTCAGAGAATTTTATTTTTGGCTGCCTCTGCTTCCATATCTCCTTTAATCAACATACACAGCCACTACTTACGTCTTTACTTTATTTATATTGAATAAAATGAAAAATAAAAAATTTCGATCCTTCTACGTGAAAGTTTAACAATTTTATATAAATTTTTTTTTTTTTATCAATTTAAGAGGAAATAAAAATCAAAGAATCGATTTATCCATCATATAAAAATTTAAAAATTAAAATGGAATCGTCGAAAAATTACATTCCCCCTATAATTTTATGTGGTCTCTCACACTGGTTATAATCTATAATCGAACTATTTTAAAATCAATTCAATAAGTACCTCTCTGGTAAAGTGGTTTGGGAAAATTGCAAAGCAAAAGGGCAATTGTCCAAATCGACGTCGCCACTAACATTTGAAGACTAAAAGTGTAAAATATAAATAGTATTCCCCGGCTACAAATTGTGCAGGTGTCGAAGCCAATACCCGAGAGTGGCACTTAAGATCGAAATGATATCGCACGGACAATGTCCAATGATAGGGTTCTTGAGGAGTGTAATGAGCCAATCGGCAACGAGGCGGCCCTTTGTACTCCGCCATCATTTGGATTCGGACCGTGGCGCTCCTCTCTCAGGTCAATTATGTCTTCGGGAAATGCCGACTGCCCTAATATAGCGATACAAAAGGACTCTGAGGAATGTTATTACGTTTGACGAAATGTTCCACGCATAAAAGAATCTATTCATTTGTAATTTGGGAACAATTTTGGAGAGACCCCGGCCGCCGACACGTTCTCGTGACTGCACAGGCGGAAATTAATTAATCAACATTTAAGACAAAAAAAAAAATTACACCCTTTAAAATTGTAGCAAAATAATAATTTAAATCTAAAACCATAAACTCTCTCTCTTCAATAAAAATTTGTGCTTTTTGAATGTACGAAATTAATTTTGTTTATTATGATATTTAGTCTGATCTTGGCCAGGGGCCCACATCTTGTGGGCACGTGGATGGCGACCACGATCTACCCGAGCTGGGACTGGCAGTCTTTCTATTCTTTGCATATTAGTCTCTTTCTTCCTCTTTTCAACAGACGTCAGACCGTGCGACAGGCCGGTCTGTTCTATTCCTTCCCGGTCGTAAAAAACCCATGAACTGCCGACCCCTTTATTTCCGCCGACCCCGCATCCCGGGAATAATCAGGCTAGGAAAGAAGAAGAAGATTATGATATTTAGTCTGGTGATTTTTATTGTAGTATGTAGAGTTGGCATGTAGACAAGGGCGGACGGATACAAGGGGGGTAAAGGGGGCCCAGATAGCACACATTCGTCTTATGTATGTACATCCTATGTCCCGCCGCGACCTGTCGTTCGTCTTATGCAGATACAATTTGGGTCGCAGGACCTACGATGTAGGTACATTTATGGAGCTTTTCCTACATTCCATGCGTACATAAGGTGTCCCGTTTAGGTCCTGTCTATGGCCCCGTGCGACCCGAACAGTACCTTTGTGCGTACTGCCAGGACGAATCTTTTTGGTCCCGTGCGCGACCCAGGAATATGATTCTACATCCAAATTTGGTCCTGCAGATTCTTATTTATTTTCATCTTATTTTTGCGTTATGTTAAAAAATTAAGACTCCATTTGGCATAGGACATTATCATGAAGAGGGATTAACACAGTAAAAACTTAAATTATAAATATTTAGCTTTTTAATTATTTTAATTTTTTTTTTTTTATTATTGTTTTTATATGGAAAACTTTGAAACATAAACTCCAAAGCACAAAAGAAAAAGAAAAAACACATTTTGTATAACAACTTTTTTTTATTTGAGGAATAAGGATTTAAAATTAATAAATAATAATATTGAGATGATGGCTGAACTATTAGCAGATGTGAGTAGAATGGTGCCAGGAGAATTCAGACAAAAATTTAATCAATTTTTATCTAATTTTATTTCGATTGCCGACATTTCGGACACAAATCGCGCCCTTCCTCAGGACAATAGACAGTTAATAAAATACAGATGGGCGTATTTTTTGTTTGTTTTTTTTTTTTTAACAATATAAAAACACAATTCATGGGTGTATGATTCATTGTTCTTGCTGACTGAGGAAGTGCGCAATTTGCGCCGAAACGTCGGTAATCGAAAATAAAATTAGATAAGATTGATTAGATTTTGTCTGATTTCTTTCCTGGCTGCCATCTGCTCATTACTGTTAATAAATAATAATTATACAAAAAGATAACATTATAAAATAAATAAAATATACCGGTACATAATATTGCTACATTCATAAAATGGTCTACGACTTTTTTTAAACAAAGATAAACATACATTTGGAAAAATACTGATTAAATTTTTATAATCGTTGTTTTCTTCCATAATTCTTCCGGTTGATAGAAAAGACATTTCTATTTTCTCAAGGCGATTGTTCATTTCAGCAAACATACTTCTGTGAACGCTTTCAAAAGACATTAATTTATCTAAAAAAAAAAAAAAATTATAAAATTATTATGAAACAATTATTTAGATATTTTTTTGACAAAAAATTTCATAAAAAAAAAAAAAAAAAAAAAAAAATTTGTCACCTCATGAATTTCGTTGGAACACAAATTGAAAAATACATCTTCTCTCAGGTCAAAAGCTGAATGCAGACTAAAGCTAGAAAGCGGTCAGTTTTAGCAGGCAGGTAGGGTCTATCCCTTTACAAAGGCCATTGACATTTTTGAATACAATGACGCTGGGTTTTTCCACAAATTTGTTTTATTTTTTATTTTTTTTCCATTCCAGCTATCTTTTTGTCAATTCTAAGCCACTGTCCGCATTCCATTCGTCTAAATTTTAAAAGCATTTTAATTAGGCGATTTTCTAATATGTTATTACAATCATCATATAAATTGTGACAAGATTGCATTTCTTCTTGGTATATCAAACGAGCTCTTTTATAAACATGCCATTATAAATTATAATTTCTTTCCCAAATATTGGGGTAAGCGGTAAGCCCTTTTTCTGCAGATTAATCAATCAAACAAGTATATGCAAATAAATGTTCCAATACCCAGAAAAATTGAAGATTTTTGGGAAGATGAAATAAAAAGACAAACTTGTTTTCGGTCCTAATTTTATTTTATCTTCTATCTATATTACGGCTTTCTTTAAAGATTTTATTTCTTACAATAAATAATATAAATAATAAAAAATAAAACCAAACTTACCTTTTTATATAGGAATCCTAAAAAAACAATTATTTGTTCAATGTTCATAAAAAAAAATTAAACAAAATATTTATACAAAAATTTAAAATTTGATAAATTTTATTTTATTAGGATTAGCATTCCAACATATTAATGGATCATAACTTCACATTTGTTTTGGTAAATAAAATTGATAAAAAAAAATTTTCTTTGAAAAAATTCTAAGTTTACATCCGGAAAAGGTCCGCTATGCGACCTACACTTGTATTTTTTTTTCTTTTTTTTTTTGAAAAAACGTTCTAAGTTTACATCCGGAAAAGGTCCGCTATGCGACCTACACTTGTATTTTTTTTCTTTTTTTTTTTTTGAAAAAAATTCTAAGTTTACATCCGGAAAAGGTCCGCTATGCGACCTACACTTGTATTTTTTTAGATATATTTTTAATAATTTCCAAAACCCTTGAAAAACAGAAATAAATAATTTGAAAAAAAAAATTAACATTTTTTAAAAATATTCTATCTCTAAGCCGTATGAGGAACTGAAAAAAATACTTTGAAAATACAAAAATATTTTTTGAAAAAAATTCTAAGTGTATGTCTGGAATAGGTCGGGGCGGGACATCTTATGTACATACATGATTGGACGTATCCGCCATGTTGGCCCGCTTTACTAACCATTTAGGTCCAGGTACGTCTTGGCCGTAAACTGGAACTAAGCGGTAGGTACATAAGACGAAGTGTGCTATCTGGGTAATTACCCCCACCAAGATTTGAAAAAATACTTTTTTCGAAAAAAAAAAAAATTTATTTTTAATGTAAAATTTTAAAAATTAATACTTGAAAATTTGATTTGTATTTATATTCTGGCAAAAAAGTACAGAATGCGCCTTTAAATTACCGAAATTAAGAAAAAATTGTGTGCTGTGCAACCAGTCACACCAGAGAAACACCTCTGGATCCGCCCTTGCATGTAGAGCTATCTTGTTTAAAAAATGGGTGAGAGATATTTTTTATACATTATTTCGGTAATTAGTCACTTCAAGCCGATCGTTTCGGTCAGATATACGACCATCTTCAGGGCTGAAGCGTGTGAACAAAAGTGCTCAAAAGTAAATTATTTATTTCCATTTAATAAGAAACAAAGGCTATGTGAGTCAAGAGAAGTAAATTTAACCTTGACTCGCATAGCCTTTAGTCCTTATTAAATGGAAATAAATAATTTACTTTTTGAGCACTTTTGTTCACACGCTTCAGCCCTGAGGATGGTCGTATATCTGACCGAAACGACGGCTTGAAGTCACCAGCTGCGATTGCTCTTTCCTTAAGGTGCGCGTCTCGGGGTGCTAATTTTGGGACTTTCCAGCGGCCACAATTTAGAAGCTATCGACCTCAAATTTTTTAAATTAAAGCTATTTAAAATATCTACAAGTTATAGAAGCCCTTTTTTGATTTTCGAAAAAAAAAATTTTTTTTTAGATTAATCGCATTAAATAAAAGATATTTTTAAAAAGGAGCTCTAAAATTTGATAATTATCAAATCTTTCACGAACACGAAAAAACAGCAAAAATTTTTAAATATTGACACCCTCCCGGAAAAAGTTTTCTGATCACTGCTCTGAAACTGTATATATATTAATATACGATATATCTTTTAGATTATTTGACTATAATGGAATAAAAGAAATGGATTTTTGAATTTCAATTATATCAAAGAAGAGAAAAAGACTCCCTCGTCCATATTGTCTAATTTTTTTTTAACACTCACACTTTTTTCTCATTCACACTCACACTCACAGACACATACACACAGTCGGCAACTCAGGCCATTTAAGACTTTGACGATATCCGTTTTAGAGATTAATATACATATTAGGGGTCCAGGCATTCTTATTTAAGCCATTTGGTATTCAAATGGCTTAAATAAAATCATCGGACTGCCTGGGATCCGAACCCGCGACTTTTAGTATACGAGATTAACCTCTACACCAAACCCCGAGGGCCCTATTGTCTATAATTGAGCCAGTGGCGTAACGTTTTGTAGCTGGGCCTCCTGGCAAACTTTTTTCGGGTAAATAAAACGCAAGTAAAAGTTTTAATTTATTCCTAAAAACAATTTAAACTTAAGCAATTAAACTTATCACCTGAAAAACAAATTTATGCATTCCTAAATGCATTCATTCACTTTTATAATGAATTTTGTGTTCGTTTTTCTTTAAACAAGAATAGAATTATTAAGTTATATTGATGAATTTCAAAATTTCTAAAAAATTCCTGCATAACAAATCAAAGCAAGTGTGACTAGTTGCATAGAATTTCTTACTAGTTGTCGATTAGTATTGGCAGCGGACAAACTATTTGTCCTCTCTGTCTCGAGGAGCGGAAGTAGTGAAAAGACAAATGTAGCATTTATCTCAGTTGGACGTGGCAAGCAGTTTGATAAACATCCATCCCAACTGATTGGCCATACAAAATTCAAGTCTTGTAAAAATGCTTACAAATCGCCATTAAGGAGTATGTAGATAGGCTGTTGGCCTGTTCTAAGATTCATGTCGTCGCCTAGCCGGCCGGGATCGCTCTATTATACATGTGTGTATTGCAGTGCATTCGAAAAGACCTGCTGCTGTAGGGGAAAGTATCACAGAAAAAAAAAACAGCCGAGGAGGGCACTAATCAACAAGTGGAATTCCTCTAGAGCTGATTATTATTTCTCGTACTCTAAATGTTATATTTCCGCTAAAGAAAATATAAGACAAAGATTCAACACAATTTTTTAATTGAAATAAAAAATATTTATTATTTTTTTTCTGATTCACTCAAATTTCCAACAATTAATTAACGTTACAAAGAATATTTTTTTTAACTGGTTAGACCTTTGTTTGAAAAAGATGGAATTTTTTTCAATCAACGCTCAACTATAAAATTACAAATTTGCGAGATGTGTTTGTGCTTAAGAATAGGCAAAATTCCGCCCCCTGATTTTAAACCAGGATTTCCAGGCTTTTGTTATCCTAGGCCACCCGTCCAATCTCAAGCACAAACACATCTTGCAAATTTGTAATCTTAAAGAATATTTTTTACTTAAACTTTTTAATAGGTTCCGACCGAAACAAGATTTTCAGCCGAAACCGAAACCGAATATTCGGCCTCAACCTTAGTTTCGGCCGAAACCGTAACCGAAACCGAAACTTGTATTTCCTATAAAAAAATTTATATTTTTTTTTTTTTGAAATTTTTTTCCCCTCCGTGAAAATCATTTTACCTTTTTTTTAGGGAGACAAAAATTTTTTCTCCTTCAAGTGCAAATCATTTGACCTTTTTTTTTTAAGACTCAAGTTTCGGCTACTTTTTGGCCGAAACCGAAACTACGGCCGAAACCATGATTTTTGGCCGAAACTGGCCGAAACCGTAACCGAAACCGAATATTCGGTCGGTTCCTATTTTTTAACATAGAATCCAGGATTTCCTGTGTATAAATATATTTTTTTTACTTCTTTCTAAGTCACAGACAATATATTGTATATTGTTAATTATGAAAAGAAAATTATCATTACTATATTCCAATCCAACCTACGGGCTTGGAGTAGTTGGTAGCGTGCCTACCTTCTATACCGAACGTCGCGGGTTCGGACTCATGGCAGTCCGATGATTTTATTTAAGCCAATTGGATACCAAATGGCTTAAATAGAAATGCCTGGACCTCCAATAGATATATTAATAATAAACGGTTATCGTCAAAGTTTAAATGGCCTAAGTTGCCGAAAAGACTGTGTGAATGAGAAAAAAGTGTGAGTGTTTTTTACAAAAAAAAAAAAAAAGTTACATCTCCCGAGCAATCAGCATGTGGAACGCCCCCTGGTAGCCATCGGTACTTGTAATTAAAAATTATACGAATAAAGAAATAACCCTTAAATGGCCCTCGGTAGCCGAAAAGATTAAAAAAAAAACAAAAAATTTACATCTTGAATTTCAATATATTGGCGGAAACTAAATATACAGTAGAACCTCGATAAGTTAAACCTCGCTAAGTTCAAAACCTCCGTAACTTAAAAAATTTTTTCAATTCCCTTCCCTTGACAGCGTAAAACCTCTATTACTTAAAGAACAAAACCTCTGTAACTTAAACAAATATTTTGAGCATAGCCCTCGATAACTTAAAATAATATTTTGGTGACCTCTATAACTTAAAGTATTTCTTTACATATCATCGAAAAAAATAGTTGATGCAGAAAATCAAAAATACATGAAGCAGAAAAAAATTACTGATTTTTTTGTAAATAAATAAATCTATTAATTTAATTTATATTTAACTAAACTATTCTAAATAAACAAATAGATCAAACGAAATTCGTTTTCACTCACGTGCCCAAAGTCAATAAACCTCGGCATGTTAAAAATTATATTCAATAACCTTCTCTAACTTCAACTCTCGATAAGTGAAAACTCGATAACTCAAATTTCTAACCGTTTCCCTTGAACTTTAACTTATCGAGGTTCTACTGTACATACTGTATGTCGACACAAAAAATCTGGTGTGACAAGCACAGAACAAAACTTTCGATTACCGAAGGGAAGAGAAAGTTGTGTGCTGTGCGACCAGTCACACCGGATTTTTTATTTTAATGTTCCTATCTCTCAACAGAGATTAACTCCAATTACAGAGAGACTGCTTTAAACGATATTTATATATTAATTACGATATACCGGGTGGGCCAATAGTGCGTGGACGGAAGATTGTGGGCTTATTAACGGATATTTTTGAAATTTGTTGATCATATATAATGTGGGGCCTTTAGGGCTACAAATTAAAAAAATATTTTCGTTCCAATTGCACCTCATATACAGGGTGGTCCATATCAAAGTTATGTTTTTAAATGGAACGCCCTGTATATTATTGCATATTTGGATTCTACGGCCAATTTTAGTATGAGTTTATGTCATGCAATGTATTCCAAACCAAACCGTTTAGCCGCAAATCGGGCTTTTGTGAAAAACTGCTGTCTGGAAAAATTGAATATCTCGCGAACCATAAAACTTAGGGGACTGTTCTTTTGTGAGGTTACTAACCATGAAATATACTAATGTAGGCCAGATGGGTAACCCGAAACTATTCTTATGTTGGGAGAAATGCCATACAATTTGGAAAATTTCAATCATGAATAACTTCATTTTTTCAAATGGAACATGCTACTTTTTTATCCCATGGGGACGTGGAATTTAATTATCTTTCAGATGATATAAGGTTGTCTATATCTATCTTTGGTAGTTTTCTTTATTCCAAAATATCTGATAACGAAAAAAAAAATTATTATAGACAAAATAATTGAAAAAAAAACTAAACGCAAAACAAAATCGTAATAAATGGACAAATTATACTAAATATTCGAAAATGTCTTTAAATTTTCCTTAAAATCATTTATTTGAACTCCTCAAAGAAGTCCCGCTTGCTCAAATTCGGGTTATGATTTGTCAACAAGATGGCGCACCTCCTAACCTGAACATAACCCTAATTTCTTTTTCGAGAAGTTCTAATAAATGATTTTAAGAGAAATTTAAAGACATTTTCGAATATTTAGCATATTTTTTCCATTTATTACAATTTTGTTTTGCGTTTGGATTTTTTTTCAATTATTTTGTCTATAATAAATATTTTTTTTTTCGTTATCAGATATTTTGGAATAAAATGAAAACTACCAAAGATAGATATAGACAACCTTATATCATCTGAAAGATAATTAAATTCCACGTCCCATGGGATAAAAAAAGTAGCATGTTCCATTTGAAAAAATGAAGTTATCCATGATTGAAATTTTCCAAATTGGCATGGCCATATCTCCCAACATAAGAATAATTCCGGGTTACCCATCTGGCCTACATTAGTACATTTCATGCTTAGTAACCTCACAAAAGAACAGTCCTCTAAGTTTTATGGTTCGCCAGATATTCAATTTTTTTCAGACAGCAGTTTTTTCACAAAAGCCCGATTTGCGGCTAAACGGTTTGTTTTAGAATACATTGCATGACATAAAGTCATACTAAAATTGGCCGTAGATTCCAAATATGCAATAATATACAGGGCGTTCCATTTAAAAAAACATAACTTTGATATGGACCACCCTGTATATGAGGTGCAATTGGAACAAAAATATTTTTAATTTGTAGCCCTAAAGGCCCCACATTATGTGCGATCAACAAATTTCAAAAATGTCCGTTAATAAGCCCACAATCTTCCGTCCACGCACTATTGGCCCACCCGGTATATTGAGCAGCGCCGTAACTAGCCCTTGAGGGCGGGCTGGAGAGGGGGAAGCTCGACTGGGGCGCCATTTTTCGTTCGAGCTTTTTTTTTGTATTTTTCTTCGGATTTTGTGATATAAAATTTATTATGAAATTTCAAAAAAAAAAAAAAAAAAAAAATAAGCCAGAGATTTTAAAAAGCTGGAGATTTCTGTAAAAAAAGCCGGAGAGTAAAGCCCAAGGGGCTTGATGCGCCTGGGGCGGGGAGGGGGAAGCGAGCGCCGCCCTTCGCCCCCACCTGGATACGCTACCGATATTGAGGTCCACGCATATTTATTTATACTATTTGGTATCCAAATGATTTAAATAATTTCATCAGTTGTTTGTGTCTAACTTCACTATGAAACATTCAATAATATATTTTCATATTTAACGTCTAATTGTTAAGAATGCTTTAAGCCAATAGAATTGCAAGTTGATGTCACGTGATTGTTTGTCTCCTATGCCCAGCGCCAGGCGGCTGCCGGCAGCGTCTCGGTGTTCCAGTGGCCAAAGAGCCTTCAAGCCTCTAACTTCGTTGCTCTCAACTCATCATGAAAAGGCGCGCCTTGGCTCAACCGTCATCATGGATGCTATCTCGCTCATCCATCCTCGATGTCTTTGCTTCCTTAATTCCGACCATCCTTTCATATCTCCAGGTATTTTTCTCTTTTATTCCTTTTCATTTATTCGATTTGTTATAATTATTGTATGATTAATGAAAGCTTCTCTCTCTCTCTCTCTTATTTAAAATTGCTCTCTCTCCTTGCCCTACCATTCTTTTTAATTGTATTGATATTTTAATTTAATCTTGTCATATGAGGTAGATTTGAGAAGGAGATAATAATTTAAGCCATGAAGTTACTCTTGGTTCTTAACACATTTTCCCCATTCTCTTGACGAGGATGACGCCTCCCCCTCCCTTCGATGATAGCTTAACCTCCCCCCTCCATCATTCGAAATCAAGTCTAATAAACATTTATTATTATCTTTTTTTACTTTCTCTTATCCTATATGGACCCCACTGTTGTGCAATAGTGTGTCAAGCGCCAGCTGCGAGTTTTGAGAAAAATCAGCATTAAAGTTTTTTGTTTTCATTGGATTATATATTTTACTTTCTCTTACCTCTATATATATGTTAATATATATGAAGAGAAAATATTGGATTCATGTCAAAAATTCGATGTCGAGATTTGGATGGATCTTCACGTTTAAAGGTCCCCTGAGTTCCAAAAAAGTGGTTTTCGCGACATGGTCTGGGTCTGTGTGTGTGTGTGTGTTCAATTTTAAGGATGAAGGAATTGAGCTACGAGGTTGAAATTTTATATTTAAGTTAAGCACTCCCCGGGACCGGGGAGAAATAAGCTTTTAATCAAAATCGGCCAAAGAGTACTAGTACTTTACTGATGTACTTTTTCAGTTTTTTTCGATTTTCTCAAAATTTGCTCCAACGATTTTTTTTATTTTTAATTCAAAAATCCAATTATTTTTTAGATGTTCTTTAAAATGTATATTCTCATTTTGCCATTGAAATCTTCTGAAGACCACTTTACTCTTGTGCTTCATAGGGAAGATAGGAGAAATGGTTTCCATAGTAACAAAATATAAATATTTTCCCATACTTATAAATTTTACATCTGAATTCAAATATTCCCTACTGTCGGGAACTAAGTATATGTCGACACAAAAAATCTCGGTGTGACAAGCACAGTACACAACTTTCGATTACCTTTCTAGAGAATTATGCGGTTGGTCCGAAATATTAAAATATCTCCCTCTCCAATATTATCACTCTATCTGATAGTTAAATTAAATAGTAACCTATGAGGTGATCAGTGCTGGCTTCATTTTATAAGGGCAGGGGAGAAGAGAACGGAAATTTGTGGTGAAGTAAAGGAGGAAAGACAGTGGAGCATTTCAGGATGGGAGAATTAATAATGATGTTATTGCAGATTCAAATAGTTTATTAATACATTTTTTGACATGGGGTTGTTTTAATATTGACCCTTCTTCTATATCACACACAGCCAATTTCCTTTGATGAATATAATTAGCATAATGCGAACTATAGAGCAAATTTCTTTTTATTGACCAGCTGATGAATTACAATCAGACAAGTTATATAATTTATGACTTATTGTGAAATGTTTTTGAATCAGAACCAAAATCTTTTCACTTTTCTAATGTGATTTATAGCCTATTTTATTGATAGTATAAATAATTTTTTAATTTAGATATTGCCATATGGTTAATGGAAGAGGGGTACGATACAAAATTATAACAAATAAATGATTTGTTGAGAGAGGTGAGGGAGGGGAGATTTTTTTTGGCTCCTGAGGGGAGGGCAAAAGATTTAGCTTTCTCTTGAATTGAGTCCAAAGAGAAGTGAAGCAAGTGTGAAAAAATAATCCTATTCTGGCTGCCAACCTTGTTAAGTAATTGAACCATTATGGCTAAAATACAAATAAAAATATACGAGAGATTAAGGAGGGGAACGGGCAGAAGTGGTTACGGATGTTTTTCCCGCTAAGATGGCGTTGTGTGTCATTAAAAGTATGCCCAAATATCAAGTAATTCAAAAATTTGCCAAGAGATGTCGGAAGGGTAGCTAATAATATTTAATGCATTTGGTTGATTTTCATTGATCTTTTAACAATAAATACTTTATAAATGTTATTATATATTATGTATCTTTTATAAAAGCATAAAAATATATAAATATAGGCCAGATATAGGCTAATACTATATCGGCTGTTAGACTATCCTGCCATCTATTGCAAGAATGCTGAACTAATTTGACAGTTGGTTTTTAAATAAATCATCTAAGCTTATTTTAAAAATTTCTTAATTAATATATGATTAATAATAACAATAAATTCATTTTTAAATTTAAAAAAAATTAAAGATTATTGGGACAGATTGTTTTTTTGTATTTGCCTGATAACAAAAAAATTAATTACGTTAATTTTTTAATAAGTCATTAACAAAATTATAGCTCGATGTCCCAATAATCCCTTATGAATTTAATTCATTTAAAAAAAACCCCCACCGCATTGAAAAATTCCTTATAATAGTCTAGTTTTTTTAAAGTTTAGACGTCGCTCCTGAACCCGCTTAATGTGAGTTGGGTTGCCTACTTTCCAGTAAACAAATTTATGAAAATTTATTAAAAGTTCAAACAGAGATTGTTATTCATCCTAAAACATAAATTTATGATTTATTCCTGAAGCTTTTTATTATTCTTATAGGATTCCAATGCTATTTTATGAATTAAAATTTTTTTTTTTATTTTGACTTTCCAAATATTTATAAATTCGAAATGTTTTGTATATTGTGGGAAATGTTTGTTTACGTTTGGTTTTATTAAATCTAGGCCTAGTTCTAGGTTTTATCTCTAGAGATATCTTAATTCTTCTATGAATACAAAATAAAGTCTTTCGAAATAAAAAAAATAATAATTGTTAATTCAAAAAAATTGAAATGAAATTCAAAAAATATTCCAACCTACTTTGCTCTAAACACATTAATCAATGTCATATTGTTGTTATGATTCGTGTCTCATTATTTTTTCTAGAAAGTAACTAATTTCATTTTATTAGGAGTTGGATTAAGTCTTTATTTTAATACAACCAAAATTTCAGCCTAAATTGATAAATCTACAGTACAGAGAGGGGAATATTAAGCACCCCATACGTATTCCCAAGTGATTGTCCCACTGTCCAGTGGCGTCATTTCAACTTTTTCTTGCTTGGGGAGGGGGAATTTTTTTTTCTTAAAATTTTCTTACAAATAGGTATTCAAATTTAGCCAAAATATAATTTTGTAAGGATATAGAAGCCAGGAAAAATCAAACCAGACAAAAACTAGATCAATTTTTATCAGATTTATTTGATCATCGACGTTTCGGACGCCAGCCACGCCCTTCCTCAGGACCTATGATCGATACATGTATAATTATAATAAAGTATCAGCCAAGACAATTATTTTTCTTCTCCCTCGTTTTCTCTCTATACTTACAATCAATCGTCAAGCAAATTCAGATGGAGGTATTTCTAACGAGAATTGAAATCGTGTATGAAACAATAAAATTTCAATATGTGTCAAACTGAATGCATTCTTCGTTGGCATTGCTTTAAGCACTTTGCAGTCAAAGAGTTAACATTTCATTTTTTAGAAATTATATAAAGGCTTATGATTGAAATGCTATTTTTAAAATCATAAGACTTCTATATAATTTCTAAAAAATGAAATGTTAACTCATTGACTGCAAAGTGCTTAAAGCAATGCCATCGAAGAATGCAGTCAGTTTGACACATATTGAAATTTTATTGTTTCATACACGATTTCAATTCTCGTTAGAAATCTGTATTTGCTTGACGATTGATTGAAAGTATGGAGGGAAAATGAGGGAGAAGAAAAATGATTGTCTTTGCTGTTAATTTATTATAATTATACATGTATCGATCATAGGTCCTGAGGAAGGGCGCGGAATGTCGACGATCAAATAAAGGAAAATCTGATAAAAATTGATCTAGTTTTTATCTGATTTGATTTTTTCTGACTGCTATTCGCTATCCTTATCAAGTTAAACAGCCATTTTTTCATCATCTTTAATTTTGTAGCCTACAGTATATATCCGTAGATATATTTTGAAATATTTTATATAGAATAATATAAAATTTAAAAATATTAAAGCCCCCAAATGACGCCTCTGCCACCCTTTCAAAAAAAAAAAAAAAAAAAAAAAAAATTATGATAAAATCTCAATGAAAACTTGTGGTACCAAAATACAAGATTCCAATTTTCAATTTCCTATTTAATAAAATGATATACAATTTAATTAAATATGAGATTGATTTTGATGATAGATTAAACGGCTCCCTGGGATCTCCAGCCTATCCGGGGCTTCAGGTACAAGAAAGCACCCCCGACGCCCCAGATAGCCTAGAGATCTCGGGAGCAAAGAAACTTTTGGCCTACCATCGATATAAATTTCGAATTTAATTTAAAACTAGAAGTCAATCTTGGTTTTTATTTTAAATATCCGCTTAGAAAGGTTTATTTTTCTTAGTCTCTACTTCTCTTGATTTAAATATTTTATAGCTATAACAGTTTTATTGCAATTTCTTTTAACGTTTATTTTATTACAAAAAAAAAAAAAATTAAATATTAATCAGCACATAAATTTATGTATTTGTAATTGTCAAGATTGATATCGATAGAGGAAGATAAAAATAGGGAAAATATTAATTTTAATCGCACGTTTTTTTATTGCTCCAATGTGCGCATGGAGAATAAAAAATGGCTAATTAAAAGAATAAGATTATCCTTTAATTGGATATTGAAACATGCTCGGTCTATATTTGGTTTGATTAATTACCTTTCTCTCTATTGTTGTTAATTGGAATCTAGCCGGGATGCACGCGGGCCGAATCCCTGATCCGGATGCTCTATTTTGCAGCAGCATCCCAGATACAGAGCATAACGGAAGAAATGGATGCCATTCAAAGTGTAAACACGAAGCGTACAAAATGTTAAATGTTTAAAAAAATCTGGTATGAATGACAGCAAAGCACACAACTTTCTCATACACTTGGTAAGAGAAAGTTGTGTTTTGTGCTTGTCACACCAGATTTTGTGTGTCGACATATATGATGTTTATTTTAGAATCTATGTTTCCATTCCCCCCCCCCCCCCCCCTCCCCCCCGCCGACCAACCGCAACAAGAAAGGAGGGGGGAGGAGGAAGAACCCCCCCCCCCCGCCCCCCGCCCCCCCCAACGGCCACTTAAAAATTAAAAATTTATAAAAAGAGGAAAATTTTTATTTTTGTGGGGGGTACAAATATTAAGTAACGCAATTTGGGGGGAGGGGGTCTGGTGAAACGTTACCATGCGTTACAAGGGGGGGAGGGGGTTGAACAACGCGTTACGTAACTGGGATTTTAGCGACTTTCCGATACTTTGCCCAAAATAATTGACTTTGATATAAATGGCCACTTGAACGTTACGTAACGTCTGGGGGGGGAGATCCAGAAAAATGTTACGGCGCGTTACATGGGAGGAGGCGAGGGGGTCAAAAATCTTCAAAAATTGCGTTACGTAATACTTGTACGCTCCCTTACCATGGCAACCATTTCTCCTATCTTTCTTGGATTACAAGAGTAAAGTGTGCTTCAAACAAATTTGAGAGCAAAATGAGAATATACATTTGAAAGAGCAACTAAAAAATAATTGATTTTTGAATTTTAATCAAAATCGTTAGAGCGAATTTTGAAAAAATCGAAAAAAACTAAAAAAGTTCATCAGTAAAGTATTAGTACTCTTTGGCCGATTTGGATTAAAAGCTTATTTTCACGCCCCAGGAAGGTGCTTAACTTAAATATAAAATTTCAATCTCCTAGCTGAATTCCTTTATGCTTTAAATTTACATGAATCCAATACTTTCTCTCTAAATATATATTAACATATATAGAGGTAAGATAAAGTAAAAAAAGTCAAAAAAATTGTCAGGAAAAATTAATTAAGAAAAGATACATTAAATAGTAGAGATTTTCATGTAGAATTTACCACCACCACGCGGTGCTGAAAATCGAGATAGGTGACCCCCGAAAAAAAAAGACTGTTGAACGCCTAACGGAATTCAATTGTATTTAAGAATTTAATAAAAATTTATAAAGTTCCAGAATTTGTTCTAATAAAATAAATTCCACCCCCTATACATATCACAAAAATTTTCTAATCGCAATCAGATTTGATATAATTTTTTTTTTTTTTATAAAAAAAAAAACTTACATTTTTTCCCATTCACACTCACATACACACACACACGGTCTTTTCGGCAACTTAGGCCATATAAGAATTTACGATACCCGTTATTTGTAAATATATCTATTGGGGGGTCGAGGCATTCTTATTTAATCCATTTGGTATCCAAATGGGTTAAATAAAATCATCAGACTGCCTGGGGTCCGAACCCGCGACCCTTGGCATACGAGGAAGGCGCGCTACCAACTACACCAATCCCGAGGGTTTGGAATAAATAAAAGGAAAATTTTTTTATTTATTAAGGGGTTAATAAGTGTTAACGAGGGTGGTGATATTTAATTAAGAAAGAATTCAGAATGTCTTTTTTATTTTATAATATTTTTTTATCTTTAAATAATACAATAGATGAGAGAAAAAAATATTTTTTTTTTTATCTTTTATGAAATGGGAATTAATATTTTGATTTGTTTTTTTAAGTGAAAATATTTAAGAAAGAACTCGGAATGTTTTTATTCACCTGATAATATTTTTTTTTATCTTTAGATGATAGTAAAAAGTATTTTTCTAATTTTTATAAAATGCGAATTGCTAGATAGATTCCTTTTCAATCGAGACAAACAAGCAGAGACTTCTCTCTCAGTTGAGTGCCAGACGTCGCATCTCGCTCTTCTCTTGTGCAGTGTTTATTTTAAAGTGAATAATTATTTAGTGTAACTCACCCCGACGACACCCTCAACCGTCTCACCCCCCATGAGCCTCCGTCTTATTAAAGGTAATTAATATTCTTTTTTTTTTTATTGAAAAAATAATTATAAAAAAACTAATAATTTTTTTAATCATTTTCTGCTAAAAATCGAAACTTGTGAATACTATTATTGATAATAAAACTAATAAATGTCACCACAAAGAGCTGGGAGAGAAAAAGGGTTAAGAATTATTTAAAAAAAAAAAAATATCTTAATTCTTTCTCTTTTCTCACTTGATTTAAACATTATAAACATTCGGATTTCATTTTTACTTTCTCTTACCTCTATATATGTTAATATAGAGAGAGAAAGTATTGGTTTCATATCAAAAATTCGATGTCGAGATTTTGATGGTTATACACGTTTTGCGGTCCCCTAAATCCAAAAAAGTGGTTTTCGACACATGCTCTGTCTGTGTGTGGGGGGGGGAGGGTGTTCAATTTTAAGCATGAAGGAATTGAGCTACGAGGTTGAAATTTTATATTTAAGTTTTGTTCCCTCCTGGACCGCGAAAATAAGCTTTTAAACAAAATCGGCCAAAGAGTACTAATACTTTACTGGTGTAATTTTTCAGTTTTTTTCTATTTTCTCAAAATTCGCTCCAACGATTTTTTTTTTAAATTCAAAAATCAATTTTAGATGTTATTTAAAATGTATATTCTCATTTTGCCATTGAAATATTCTGAAGCACACTTTACTCTTGTACTTCATAGGAAAGATAGGAGAAATGGTTGCCATGGTAACAAAAAATAAATATTTTCACCGTTTATAAATTTTACATCTTGAATTATAATATATCGGCAAAAACTAAATATATGTCGACACGAAAAATCTGGTGTGACAAGCACAGAGCACAACTTTCGATTACTGAACGTTCCGAAGGACAATCACACCAGATTTTTTTATGTTAGCCTATTATTTATTTATACAGGGGGTGGATATTGGGTTGAAAATAATTTCTCATTAATTAAAGGAATATTGTAATTGTAATCATCATTACTAATATATAAAGCGCTAGCTACTGACTTTCTGTCCCTGTGTATTAACAAATATAGGTAAGAGACAGGGCCGCAGACAGACTTGACGGGCCCCGGGGCTACATAATAATCCGGGCCCTCCCCCCCCACCCTTAAAGTGTTTTTTAGTATTTAAATTAAAACTTTAAGTAAAAATTATTTAGGATATGTGAGGTTTCACTAACAAGGGGAGTGCATAGCCTTGATAACACCGATTTGAACGAAAATTTTTTTATGTGTAGTACTTGATGAAAAACGAATTCTGTTAAAGCCAGAGAACGCGCTTCTCAACGGTTCGTCTAAAAAAAAATGTTAAAGATTTTGCCTGCATGCCTTAAGCCGTTACTAACAATAACATTTACAAATGTCGCGATGGCTAGATCGGTAGGGCGCATTCTTTGTAAACAAAAAATCCCGGTTCGAATCTCTTCTTGTGCAACTATTTTTTTTTTTGTGTAATTTATTTATTTATTTATTTTTTTGTTTCAGAATATTTTTTAATATTAATAAATAAATAAAAAGTTTTTTTTTTTAATTAATGACATTTAATTTTCAAAATGTTCCATATATTTAAAGAAAATTCGAATGCTTTCTGTCAAAAATATAATATAAGGAAATATTTAATATTATACTAGAAATATATTACTATTAATTGGACACATAAATAAATTTATAATAATATTTATGTTTTAAACAGTTGGGTCGTTCATTTTCCGAACTTTGAACATGTTACGACAATATTTTTTTGTGTCCAATTAATAGTAATATATTTCTAGTATAATAATAAATATTTCCTTGTATTATATTTTTGACAGAAAACATTCGAATTTTCTTTAAGTATATGGAACATGTTGAAAATTAAATGCCATTAATTAAAAAAAAAACTTTTTATTTATTTATTAATATTAAAAAATATTCTGAAACAAAAAAAAAATAAATAAATAAATTACACAAAAAAAAAAAAATAGTTGCACAAGAAGAGATTCGAACCGGGATTTTTTGTTTACAAAGAATGCGCCCTACCGATCTAGCCATCGCGACATTTGTAAATGTTATTGTTAGTAACGGCTTAAGGCATGCAGGCAAAATCTTTAACATTTTTTTTTAGACGAACCGTTGAGAATAGGGTTGGTAGATTCGGAGGCTGAATCGATTTTCGATTTTCGATTTTTAAAATCGAAACCAAATAATCGATTTTTAAAAAAATCGATTTTTGCCTTAAAAAAATCGATTTTAATCGATTTTCGATTTTTTTACAAAAAATCTTTCATTATGCCCATAAGTTGATTTTAAGGTTCTGCTTAGGATTTTCAAGCGGTTTGTGGAGCAAGAAAAATAGAACGTTGCATTACTGATGCCCAAATCAATTTATTCAGTCTTTATAAATTCTTTAAAAACCAACACATTGTATATGGTATAACATATCTAGTGTTTATAACTTAAGTTTTAACGTTATAGCGTAAATTTTAACAAACCAAGAAAACCAAACATCAGCTTCTATATTTCTTAAAAAATCTGGTGGGACTCGTCGCACAGCACAACTTTCTCTTATCTTCAGTAAGCGAAAGTTGTGTTCTGTGCTTGTCACACCAGATTTTTGTGTACATATATTTATGTTCCGACAGTAAGCTTAAGGTACATTTGAATTGAAGATTTTTTTTCTAAAACACCCTTTTTTTCTCATTCACACACACATTCACACAGTCTTCTCGGCAACTTAGGCCATTTAAGACTTTTACGATATACGATATCCGTTATTGATAATACACCCATATTAGGGATCCAGGCATTCTTATTTAAGCCATTTGGTATCCAAATAGCTTAAATAAAATCCATAAGCCATAATAAAATCATCATGCCTGGGGTCCGAACCCGCGACTTTTGGTATACGAGGTTAGCATGCCAAGCCCCGAGGTCTGAATTCAAGATTAAAATTTATAAACATGGGGAAATATTTATATTTTGTTACCATTGCAACAAATTCTCCTATCTTTCCTATGAAATACAAGAGTAAAGTGTACTTCAAAATGAGAATATACATTTTAAAGAGCATCTAAAAAATAATTGATTTTTGAATTTTAATCAAAATCGTTGAGGCTATTTTTAAGAAAATCAAAAAACCTGAAAAACTACCTCAGTAAAGTACTAGTACTTTTTGTTAATTTTAATTAACCGCTTATTTTCTCGCTCCAGGGGGTGTCTATCTTAAATTTCAACCTCATAGCTCAAATCCTTCAAGCTTAAAATTGAACACAGACGGACAGATCATGTCGCTAAAATCACTTTCTTGGAAAATCGAAAATCGAAAATCGGCCGTCAAAAATCGATTTTTTCGATTTTTTCAAAACACTGAATCGATTTCGATTTTAATCGAAAATCGAAGCTCAAAATCGATTTTCGATTAAAATCGAAATCGATTCGACCAACCCTAGTTGAGAAGCGCGTTCTCTGGCTTTAACAGAATTCGTTTTTCATCAAGTACTACACATAAAAAAATTTTCGTTCAAATCGGTGTTATCAAGGCTATGCACTCCCCTTGTAAGTTGTAAATGAAAGAATTCTTTAGAGCAGTGGTTCCCAACCGGTGTGCCCCGGCACCCAAAGGTGCCGCGAGAATGCCTAAGGGGTGCCGCGAGATATTTAGATAAAAAAAAAATAAAATAAAGAGGCGAAAAAATAGTTTTGCCAAAAAAAAGGTCAAATGATTTTCACGCAAGAGAAAAAAAATTTGCCCCAGGGTGGAAAAAAATTTCGATTTGATAGGGGAAAAAAAAGGAAGGGTGCCGCTAGTGTGTAATATTATTCCCAACGCACCTTTGGGGTGCCGTGGACTTCATAAGGTTGGGAAACGCTGCTTTAGAGAATATTTAAATATATTTTGAATAAAATTAAAAATTTGAATATTTGAATATTTAAATATTGAATTTCTAACTCGATATATTTCGGGCTATTAACCCATCTTCAGGAGTGCATACATGTGACTGAATATGACTGAAGATGGGTTAATAGCCCGAAATATATCGAGTTAGAAATTCAATATTTCTTTCATTTACAACTTAGTGAAACCTCACATATCCTAAATAATTTTTACTTATAAATATGTTTCACGGAAAACCTACACCACTTTCCCTCCAAACTATAAAACTTTAAGATTTGAGTTTAAAGGGTCCGGACCCTTTCCGTTACAACCTTAAAATTCTAATAAAAAATAATTTTCATGGTTAAAATTTCAATAAAAAAATCATTTTCTTGAAATTTTTTTTCCTGAAGGGGCCCGGGCCCTTTAAGCTCAAGTCTTAAAATATGAAAAAATAAAACATTTTTGAAGATAATTTTTTTCTTTGGCTGGAGACTGTGTATAGTATTAGTGATGGGTAGGCAGCCAGGATTAGAAATAAAACACGAAATTTTATCTCATTCTACTCGTCGACGTTTCGGGTGCTAATCGCCCCCTTCCTCAGGACCTGGTCGACAATTTTTAATTTTAGAAAAATATATTGGCAATGTATATTTTATTTTTCTAAAATTAAAAATTGTCGACGTGAGGAAGGGGGCGATTAGCACCCGAAACGTCGACGAGTAGAATGAGATAAAATTTCGTGTTTTATTTCTAATCCTGGCTGCCTACCCATCACCAATACTATAAAACATTTTTTTTTTTTAATTAAAACATTAAGATTTGATCTCGACCATTCAGGAAAAATTTTCAAGAAAATGATTTTTTAATTGAAATATTAACGATGAAAATTATTTTTTATTAGAATTTCAAGGTTGGAACGCTAAGGGCCCGGGCCCCGGGGATATAGCCCTCCCTGTACCACTCCTGTCTGCGGCCCTGGTAAGAGAATATAAAAAAGGAGGAAGGGGTAGTTGCTTTACTCTCTAAGTACTCAGACCCCCTTGCCTCTAGTCCTATATATTTAGTATTTTTTTGATGAAGATAATCCCATAGAAAAAAATCTGGTGTGACTGGCGCACAGCACACTACTTTCTCTTACCTTCGTTAATCGAAAGTTGTGTACTGTGCTTGTCACACCAGATTTTTTGTGTCGACATGTATTTAGTTTCCGACAGTACGGTTCATTCGATTTTCAAGATGTACAATTTATAAGTATGGCGAAATATTTATATTTTGTTACCATGGCAACCATTTCTCCTATCTTTTTTATGGAGTACAAGAGTAAAGTGGTCTTCAGAAGATTTCAATCACAAAATGAGAATATACATTTTATTGAGAATCTAAAAAATAATTGATTTTTGAATTAAAAAAAAAATCGTTGGAGCAAATTTTGAGAAAATCGAAAAAAACTGAAAAAGTGCATCAGTAAAGTACTAGTACTTTTGGGCCGATTTTGTTCAAAAGCTTTGTGTCACGTCCCACGGGGGTGCCTAACTTAAATATAAAATTTCAACCTCCTAACTCTTTTCGTTCTTGAGATATTTTGTTCAAAGACACACACACAGACACACACACAGACAGACAGACAGACAGACCATGTCGCGAAAACCACTTTTTTGGATTCAGGGGACCTCAAAACGTGAAGATCCATCAAAATCTCGACATTGAATTTTTGACATGAAACCAATACTTTCTCTCTCTATATATATTAACATATATATAGAGGTAAGAGAAAGTAAAAAAAATATATTTTCAAACTCGTTTTTGAATTTCATTCTTTCCATAAAAAAAAAAAAAAACTTCGATAAGTCGATTTCTTGTAAACGTCTTTATTTTATAAAACGTATCACGAATTTAATTTGAATTTTTTTTTTTATTTTGTTTTTGTTTTATATCCCCGTCCCCTCTATAAATGTAGGCTTTAGCTAGGCTTTATAGAATTGAAATATAAAAAGCGATCGGCAATATCAAGTTGGAAATATGGCATGTCGAAAGGTAGAGCAGTTGCATTTCAAGTCTTGGTCTTGCCGATAAAAACGCCATGATTGATTTGAATTTCGATTCCGTGCTGCGTTTTTTTCTCTCTCTCTCTCTCTCTCTCGTTCATTCTTTCATCTTCTTCTCCTCTTTAGGCAGGTACTTTAAGTTGATTGGCGAAAAAAACAAAAAAAAAAAATACTTAAATAATAAAATTAAAAGACCTTCTCTCTCATCTGATTTTCAGGTAATTTCCATCTTTAAAAAGACAATGTCCATTTTCAATTTTCGTTTGTCTTTTTTTTTTTTTTGTTCGTCGTCCGAAAGACAAACGATTGTATGACAAATGCCCAAAGTTTGATTATAATTTAAACCATTTATAATTATAATTTGCAACGAGGGGTTTTTTTTGAAATCGAAACGTTCCAGCTGATTGCATAAACATCTTATTAGGTGGTTCGTTCGTTCTTTTCAAAAACCGAAAAAAAAATTGAACTCATTTTAATGAAGTCTGACTAAATGTTTTTCTGCTAATAAATCTCGCTAACGATTTACGTTTTTTTTTCATTTGATCTTCATAAAGTTAGCTACTTTTATTTGGAGACTTATGCTAATTATATTGTATATTCAGAGAAGCCTCTTAGGTTAGAGTTATTGACAAAATTTGTCAATATTGATAAACTAGAAGACAAGGGAAGTGGGTTTGGATCCCAGCCACTCCGAAGAATATTTATTTAAAAAAACGCTATTTTATTTCAATGTGCTCGTCGACGTTTCGGGTACTAATCGCTCCTTCCTCAGGAGCTGAGCATGTGTCGATTATTCTAAACAAGAGAATTGCTCCAACACAGGGCCGGATCTAGGGGTGGGGGGGGGGGGGGGGAGGGGGCACCGCCCCGGGGGGGGGGAATGGGGGGGGGAATTAAAGAGAAAATTTTTGGGGAATTCGTCTCTAAAAAAAAGGTAAAATATTTTTTTCGGACGGAAAAATTTGGTTCCGCGAAAAATTTTTGAGATCAGGGAAAATTTTAATGAGGGGGCGGCAAATTAAATTTTGCCCCCTCCCTAAAAAATCTCTTAGTTCCCGCCCTGCTTTAACACACTGAATCAAAACATACCTGCTATCTAGAATTATATATTTTAATCTAAATGTTAAAAATATTTCAACAAACGACACCTAATTGCTATAATTGACAACTGCACAGTCCTGAGGAAGGGGGTGATTAGCACCCGAAACGTCAACGAGCACAATGAAATAAAATAGCGTATTTCTTGTCCTGGCTGCCTACATATATTGGTAGAATTAAAGAGAAGTTCCGCTAGAACTTTTTCTTTTTTATTAATCTCAGTCTGCCATGTTTCGATCCCTGTAGGGATTATCTTCAGACAGTGACGGATCCAGAGGTGTTTCTCAGGGGGGTAATCTGGAGTGACTGGTCGCACAGCACACATTTTTTTCTTAATTTCGGTAATTTAAAGGCGCATTCTACTACTTGTTTGCCAGAATATAAATATAAATCAAATTTTGAAGTATTATTTTTTTTTTTTTCGAAAAAAAGTATTTTTTTTCAAATTTCATGGGGTAATTACCCCCTTTACCCCCTCCCCTTGTATCCACCCTTGTCTTCAGAGCACAGAGACTAGTCATAATATTGTACATGTAGGATTATCGGTACTTGAATTCGATTGTCATCTCCAATATAAACAGGCCGAAACAGTGGCGTAGCGAGGGGGGGCATCATGCCCCGGGCGCTACTCATAAAGGGGCGCCAAATGGTCGGCAAAATGTAATATTATATGGTTTTCGAATGGGGGGGGGGCGCTAAAGAGGTATTGTGCCCCGGGCGCGAGTTAAGCTCGCTACGCCACTGGGCCGTAACTAGCTTTTTTGTGACCCTCATCACTGGGCCCCCTCTACACCAAATTTTAAGAATGAAAGCAATTTATTTGCCTAAAATAATACAATACTATAATATACAGTAGAGTCCCGCTAATCCGAACTCTTTTTGCGTACGATTTTTTTTTTTTTTTTTAAGAGGAATATAAATGAAAATTAGACATTAAAGGAACTTTATTTTATTAAAAAATACGAATTATAAAAATCTAAATAACCGCGTTCAAACATCACGCAAATTAATGAGTTTCTTTTTCTCTTAATTAAACGTAAAAAAAATATTATGAAATATTTATTTAATTTAATATCATCGACAAGTTTCACGGTTTACGTTATAAATACGACTTTATTATCAAAATTAACTAATTCAAGATTACAATTCCGGTTAATCCGAACGACCTTCGGTCCCAATTAGTTCGGATTAACGGGACTCTACTGTAATAATAAAAAATATAATAAAATACAAAATAAAATTCTTTATTGAAAAACAAAATTTCAAATTATGAATATTAATATTTTAATATTTTGTTATCATCACAATGAATGCGAATTCCCCCCCCCCCCCACCTGAAAAAAGTTGTAGTATGCAGAAGTTTTAATCAGTAGAACAACCAGAAGAACAAATTTTCGAGAGAACTAAAGATTTTTGCCTAACAATGATTGCCCCTGCCTAGTTTCGGCCCTGAATATAAATATAAAATCGAATATAACTTTTTACAAATTATCTACTATACAATGTTAATCCTGTTAATATATCAGTTTATATAAATTTGTATAGTTATATTGGATTTTATATTAATATTGGACATGAAAATCGAATCCAAAAAATCCTACATGTTTTATGACTAGTCTCTATGCTCTGAAGATGATCCCCACCGGTATCGAAACGTCAGTGGGAGGCTGAGATTAATAAAAAGGCATCCTGGCAGCCTTTTCCCCCCCAAACCCCCCCCCCCCAAAAAACCTCCCCTTCCTGTCGTCTAGATTTTTAGATAGTTCAATCAAATGTAGTTTTTTAAACAACTTTTAGTTGGTGTTGTATTATCATCTACACAGTGGGTGGAAGCAGGGGCAAGAATTACAAAAATTTTTCCAATCCCTTTAGCTCCAACAAATTTGAATTTTTCCTTAGTGGCAAATAATTTAATTGAATGTGGGTTCGTGTGTGGGCCGTTTCTTGGGTGGTTTTATATCAATATAATATGAAGGATTAACTTGTAATATATAGATGAATGGTGACTTGAAATCCTCGCATAAATCAACCAACACTCGACCTGCTAATATAGTGTTAGCTATAATGTTCGCTTGTTAGATGAACATGACATAAAACCTAAAACGTAGGTGGCCAATGCTATTTATTAGCTAGGTTTTTTTTTTTTTTCAATTTGCAAAAATGTAAAGCCGAGATGGTTATTATTGTGGAATTGGTGAAAAAAAAATTTTTTTTAATAAACACTTGGATTAAGTTGAAAAATAATTGAATATTCTGTCGATATATTAAAAAATTTAACATAATTTTAAAATATTATTTGATAAGAAAATTTATAAGCAAAAATTTATTTTTTAAAAAGTAATAAACAAATATGGGAGAGAACTATCACCAGGGCCGGATCTAGGGGGGGGGGCAGTGGGTGCATGTGCCCCGGGCGGCAGATATCAGGGGGCGGCAATTAAAGAAAGATTTACTAAAAAAAAGGTAAAATGATATGAATTTTGTATAGAAAATTTTAAGGAGGGGGCGGCAAATTAAATTTTGCCCCCCCCCCTAAAAAATCTCCTAGTTCCGGCCCTGACATTCACTGAATATGCCTACATTCTTGACTTTTGCTTTTTCAACCAATGCAGAATAGAAAATTCTATTTGGCCGAGGCTTATAGCTGATAATATATAGATTACAAGGGCGGATCCAGGGGCAATCTGGTGTGACTCGTCGCACAGCACACTATTTTTTCTTATTTTCGGTAATTTAAAGGCGCATTCTGTACTTGTTTGATAGAATATAAATACAAATCAAATTTTTACGTATTGATTTTTAAAATTTTACATTAAAAATAAATTTTTTTTTCGAAATAAAAAGTATTTTTTTTTTAAATCTCGGGGGGGGGGGGGTAATTACAGCCTTTATCCCCCCCCCCCTTGTATCCGCCCTTGGTAGATTAAAGGTTTCTGGATTTCTCCAATGAGCAAGCAGCTAGTAATTTTTCAATTCATTTATTAACTAATGTGCCAGGGCCACGTTTCGGTCTATTGGCAATTTTTACATCTTGAAATTCGAATGTACCGTACTGTCAGAAACAGTGGCGTAACGTACGCCCCCGCAGACCCCGCGATGCGGGGGGCCCCGGACCTTGAGGGGCCCACGGGCCGGGCCGGGCTAAAAATCTGTAGCTCCGATAAAAACGGAAAAATTTAGATAAAAAAAAAATAATGAAAATTTCTCTTTGAGAGGGCCCAGGGCTCCGATAAAAACGGGAAAAAAAAACAATGAAAATTTCTCTTTTTGTATGGTCTAATAATGGGGCACGAAATAAAGATTTGCGGGAGGGCCCAGCTAATAAACGTTACGCTAGTGGTCAGAAACTAAATATATCTCGACACAAAATAATCTGGTGCGACCAGTCACACCAGATTTTTCTGTCTTTTTACTCCTCACTAACATTATAATTTTAATCAAACCTTTTTGGTTTTCACTCCGCAGCTATCATGATAGCGGTCAGTGGCGTAACTAGCCTTTGAAGGCAGAGGGGGCGCCATATTTCGTTAGAGTTTTTTTTTTTGTAAATTTTCTCCGGATTTGTGATATAAAATGATATTATTAATATTATGAAATTTCAAAAAAAAAAGCAGAAGATTTTGGGAAAAAAAAGCCGGATATTTAATTAAAAAGCCGGAAAGCCGTATGCGCTAGGACGTCTATGTTGGTATCGAGGGGCGCTAAAGGCTTGATGCACCTGGGGCGGGTGGGGGGGGAGAGACGTGGGGGAGCCTCCCCCAGGAAGCCCTGTTAATTTAAATTTTATTTTAACTGAACATAAGTCTCGAGTGACTTCTTAGGCTGAATGTAATTAATATACCTATCGTTATTTAATTTTATAAAATGTCAATCAAAAAACATAACAGGGTTTATATTGACTGAATCCAAGCCATGAAGATGGTCGTATAGTCAACCGAAACGTTGCTGTGGGTTCGAATCCAATAAAAAAAATAATCATATCTACTTAGCATTTTATTTAGATTCAGCTATTCACATCGCTTGCATAAATATTTTTATTTATTTATTTATTTATTTTTTTGGTGGGGGGCTTGGTAAAACGATATTTATTGTTGAACAACCACAAATTTTTGATCCCTGGTCTAAATCAAAATAACTAAAATTAAAATTGAGAAGGATGAATAAATAAAATCCGGAGCTGATGATCAAGCAATTTATTTATTTGGATTACTTCCGTCTGCTATAAGTCGACGTTTCGGAGCCAAAACGACTCCTTCTTCAGGACCATGCGGTGTCAAAAAAAAAACAAATAGCCCTCAATTTTGTCATAAAAGCTATGATTAATCTCGCTAGAAGAATTTTGGTAAAGTCAATGGTGCCAAAGGAAGACTACTTCGGCTTTTATTTTTTTGACACCGCGTGGTCCTGAAGAAGATGTCGTTCTGGCTCCGAAACGTCGACTATAGCGGACGGAAGTAATCCAAATAAATTGCCTGATCATCAGCTCCGGATTTTATTTATTCATCCTTCTCAAGAATATCTACCAGACTGTCCCTATCTTCATCAAATAAAATTAAAAAAATCTTTTCTATATAGACTAGATAAAATGTATAATTCTTGTTTTTATTTGTTCTAGGATGACTGAATTATCCGCTGGGCATCATCTGAAGGGAGACTTCGCTCTCATCTCACCTTGCAATCTGTAAGTAGGCCTACTATTTTGTGGTATTATTTTGAATTATAGATTTCCTCCCCTAGTTGCAATTTTTAGTCTTATTTTTAATGATTAAAAGATTTTTAGGCATCTGAGGCTTCTCAGACATTAACATTTGATTGTGAAATGATATTGATAAATGATTGATTGAAGTGGTTTAAGATTGTTTGTTTTTACTTTCTCTTACCTCTATATATATGTTAATATATATAGAGAGAAAGTATTGGTTTCATGTCAAACATTCGATGTCGAGATTTTGATGGATCTTCACGTTTTGAGGTCCCCTGAATCAAAAAAAGTGGTTTTCGCGACATGGTCTGACTGTCTGTCTGTCTGTGAACAAAATATCTCAAGAACGAAAAGAGTTAGGAGGTTGAAATTTTATATTTAAGTTAGGCACCCCCATGGGACGTGACACGTAGCTTTTAAACAAAATTGGCCAAAAAGTACTAGTACTTTACTAATGCACTTTTTCAGTTTTTTTCGATTTTCTCAAAATTCGCTCCAACGATTTTTTTTTAAATTCAAATATCAATTAATTTTTAGATTCTCTTTAAAATGTATATTCTCATTTTGCCATTGAAATCTTCTGAAGACCACTTTACTCTTGTATTTCATAGAAAAGATAGGAGAAATGGTTGCCATGGTAACAAAAAATAAATATTTTCCCATACTTATAAATTTTACATCTGAATTCAAATGTACCGTACTGTCGGGAACTAAATATATTTCGACACAAAAAATCTGGTGTGACAAGCACAGTGCACAACTTTCGATTACCGAAGGTATTTTTTTCAATTTATTGCAATTTTAATTAATTGAAATTGATGAAAAAATAACTTTAAGAATTATTTTATTAAGGTTTTTTTTTTTAACACACTTTTTCCCATTCCACACTCACACTCTTTGTTGGACACAGAAGCACACAGTCTTTTCGGCAACTTAGACTATATAAGATTTTAGGCCTATACGATAAAAATTATTTATGAATATATATATTAGATATTTTTAACGAGACTGTGAGTGTTTTTTATTGGTGAGGCCAAACATCCTTTTAAATATATCTATGACTTGTTTAGTCCGGAATCGGGGTATTTTGAATACTATTATCTTATTCAAATATATAGATCTCGAAAAATATTTAGATATACGGTATATATTAGGGTGGGCCAAAAAATTTTTTTTTCCTTGGTTACTATGAAAATCTCATTCGAAATGATGAAAAAAAAATTCTGGTAAGACCTAAGCTCATAATATTAATATTAAGAGGTGGTTCATTGATATTTTCGATTTTCCATTTAAATAACACAGGAAATTTCGTTTTTTACTTTCTCTTACCTATGTATATATGTAATATATATATAGAGAGAAAGTATTGGTTTCATGTCAAAAATTCGATGTCGAGATTTTGATGGATCTTCACGTTTTGAGGTCCCCTGAATCCAAAAAAGTGGTTTTCGCGACATGGTCTGTCTGTGGGTGGGTGGGTGGGTGTGTGGGTGGGTGGGTGTGTGGGTGGGTGGGTGTGTGTTCAATTTTAAGCATGAAGGAATTGAGCTATGAGGTTGAAATTTTATATTTAAGTTAAACATCCCCGGGACCGGAAAAATAAGCTTTTAATCAAAATCGGCCAAAAAGTACTAGTACTTTACTGATTCACTTTTTCAGTTTTTTTCGATTTTCTCAAAATTTGCTCCAACGATTTTTTTTTAAATTCATATATCAACTATTTTTAGTTGCTCTTTAAAATGTATATTCTCATTTTGTGATTGAAATCTTCTGAAGACCACTTTACTCTTGTACTCCATAGAAAAGATAGGAGAAATGGTTGCCATGGTATCAAAATATAAACATTTTGCCATA
>JAKCPI010011743.1:0-20690 GCA_023213315.1 Euborellia annulipes | reverse complement strand
TCTTTCCTACTTTTTTTTGACATGAATCCAACACTTTCTCACTATATATACTTGTATATTAACATATAGGTAAGAAAGTAAAAAAGAAAGTTTTCTTTTCTCTCTCATCTCGTTCTTTTTTTTTTTTTTAATATTTGCCATTCTTAATCTCTTCACTTTATTTCTTGTTTTTTTTTTTTTTTTTTATTTTTATTCTAAATTAAATTGTGAAGATCTTTTTTAAATTGACTTTGCATATAAATTTAATCCTTTGTCTCGTTTCTCAATCCCCAAAAGAGAAAGAGAATGAATATTTTTTTTTTTTTTTTTCTTTAAATAAGACATTAAAAATGATAGATAAGTCAGAAAATAATAAATTCCTCTTCCTCTATGCTACAGTTATTTTAATATTAAAAGAAGAGAATGGCGTTTGGGAATTGCAAAAAATAATATCTGACGTCAATCTATTGATGAATTTTTATGATTTATTGAAATTGCTATGAATGAAATAAAAATAATAATATTTTTATTACTAGCTGCGCAGTACGCCTTCGGCTTCCTCTCTAAAGGCCGCTCGCCTTTCCTTAAGGTTGTTCGCACATTAAAGCACTTTGTGATTAAAAGCTAATTTTTTAATGTTATTAATCACTATCACATACATATAAATAAAATTTTGAAGCAGATCTGACGCAGGGTTATCGTTAATTAATTTTTAAAAAATTGAAATTTAACATGTAGTCTATGGGGAATGTCGACGACACATATCGAATTATATAGCCACCTCTGCAATAGGTAAAAAACTTACATTTTATCAATTCACTTCCGAGGAATACGTTAAACATAAAATAAAAATTTTCTGACGTGGGCTTTTTAAAGATATTTTAACTAGAAAGTCATCCCGAAAATGACAGTCGCCAATATTTAAAAATGAGACTCAGACCACTCTGGCAACGTCGCATAAAATAATTGTCTTTTTCTCGCTGTCAGTTATATTTTTTTTTCCATTTTACGATATTTTTTTCTCGCAAATCGTCCATTGTGTTTAAACTGATTTGCATTAAACATTGTAATATATTAAATAAAATAAAATTTAAGGCTTTTAAGATTTAAAATAGATAGTTGATGAATGCAATGTTGCCAGATCTATATTACGTGAAATACTGCTCAAGTCAAAAGTCATTCATTTATTATTTTTGGTAATTAAATTATTAACTTAATCCAATTATAAACTATGATAGGTCACGACTAAATTATAATAAGGAATTTTGGCATTCAAATTTTTTAATTTTATTTAAAAAAAATTTAGATTCTATTATGACTTACGAGGTATTATCCGAACAACCTTAATCATTTTTCAGTCACCTTGTTACAGTCAATTAAGACGTTTCAGGAGGCAAGCTGTTCGCATTTTTTCCGATAAGATGGCGTTAGAGGTCTTAAAAATTTAGCCAAAAAGCACAACTATTAGGAAAATTTGTCAACAGATGGCAGGATGGTATTTTACGTTTTTTTTCCCTGGTATTAGATACCTTCAAAATATGAGTGTAGAGTGAAGAGGGTGTAACTCACCAGTTTTCCAAAATATAAACACAAATTCAGATCTATTCTCTAAAAACAGACCTTAAAATTTAAAAATAAACAAATGAGTGTTAAAAAGTAATGTAATCGTTAAAAAAAATGCTATTCTTTAAACAAAGTTTTAACAGCGACGTTAACATGTTGCTTTTATTTCAAAGCTATCAAAATCATAACCTTACTTTTTAGGTTAAGGACTCCATTTTTATTTTAAACACGACGTTAAAATACTAAAGCCACCCCCTAGACATGGCACTAATTTTTAACACTATTTAGTAAATGTTAACGCTTTGGCTTTAAAGTTTTTGTTTACGGAATAGCTATTTGAGGCAAGGAAGTGATTTTGAATAGCATTTTTTTTAACGCTGATTGTTTGTACATTAGTTTTTAACACCCATTTGTTATATAATTTTAACACTTATATTACTTTTTAACACCCATTTGTTTATTTTAAATTTTAACGTCTGTTTTTAGAGAATAGACATGATTATGACTATTAATTGGTTTTTATTGTATAAATACATATTTCAAATCCTGTTGTTGGTGTATTTGTGTGAAGGACAGATAGACAGACACACAGACACAAGTCGAATGAGTTGGGCGGGTTTTTACAGTTGTGTTGGCCGTGCCCTCGTGACAAATGATAGCTGCTGCTGCGTCCCTTGAAGAAGAAGAAGGGTGGCACTCATCCCCCCATCCCCTCCACCCAAACACCGGCCGTAATGCGCCATTATTGGACTCGTGATCTTTTTTACCAATGAACCTCCCTCCTGAGGAGGAGGGTTGGGGTCTTCTTCTTTCTTTATTTCTTTCCTTCTTTCTTTGTCAAGCATGATGTTCATTGGATGTTCTCTCTCTCTCTCTCTCTGTGACGTTATTTGACATTATATACCCCGCAAATAATATTGGCTTTTTAATAAAGAAATTGGCAATGTATTGTAATACTCTTTTTAATATATTGCTGGACTGGTCTGAGTCACGTGATTTACTTTTTTTTAAATATGGCGGAATAATAATTACGTCTTTCTAAAATCTATATATATATAATAGCGGAGTGTCTGTCTGTCCGTCTGTCACCGTTGACGAATTTTGAAACGAAATTGTTCAGTCTTATAAAGGGCGTTATGGAGAGTCAAGGGAAAATTTTCGGGTCCCGAAATTCCTATAACCTTTTGAGTTATTAATTCCCAAAGTTACGATTTCTCCCATAGGAAATGTATAGAGAAATATCTATGTATTTCCGGCTAGTGTATTTTTAAAAGCCTTCGTCAGAATATTTTGATTTTATTTTTAACGTTTCCTGCTGAAGCTAATTGATAAAAATATAAGTTTTTTTGTTTTTTATCTATATTAGGAGAGGATACATAATTCGTTTCGTCTACATTCCTTATAGGCTATATGTTAAATATTTCGATTTTTAAAGTGAAACTTTTATTTAATCCTCTCAAATTTTTCTCCCTCTTCTATCAGCATTTCGCGTTACAAGCCGTAACATCAAAGGCTGTGACGTCACAAGCCGTAACGACAAAAATAGTTGAAATTTAATATATATGACGAATTATAAAAAAATAATTGTGAGATTTAATTATTCAATTTTTAAATTGATAAAATATAATTTTTAAAATAATTTAAAATGATTCAAATCTTCAATTGCTAAATAAATATTGTTCTCAGTTTTTAACATGCGTCTATTGATTTCCCATTTTCCAATTATTAAGTTAAGATTAAAAACGCGATTTTAATACCCTTAATTGAATAATTTTCTGAAAATTTTCAGTTAAACGCCTAAAAATTTCACTTGCATCGTGGTTTCATAAAACCACACAATGATTTTATTTAATAATTAATTACACACATAACCCTTCGGCAGATCTGTTTCAAAAATTATTTTATACGTATGTGATAGTGAACATATTAAAAAATTAGCTTTTAATCTTTGGAAGTTTCTTAATGTCCCGAACAACCTAAATAAAGACCAGTTTTTTTTTTAACTCTTCCTCTCCACCAATTCCTGTTTAACATTAATATTTAAATTCATTTATTTATGTATGTAAAAAATCTTTTGAAATTTAATTAAATTAGGCTAGTAAAAAAAAAAGAAACTAGATCCCAAAAGAGGGAACGTTTTCTGTTAATATACACCTGGGTGAGAGCCAAAATGGCAAAAAAAATTTCTTTAAATGAGTTTACTTTTTATTTTTTATTTTTTTGTTCATTTTAAATATAAACTAATTACTTAACGTTTTCAAATAATAATAATAATTGACTATTGGATGACATGAAACTTTCCTTTACTTATTTAAAATGATTATGAAAAGGGAGATGATTTGCTTGAATTATAAATGACTAAAAAATCTGGTGTGACCGACGTTCACGTGTTGTCAAAACCAGATTTTTTGTTACACTGGATGTGAAAAAAAATTTGGTCTTGACTGTGTATTCTACACAGCCGGTGGCTTTTTAACGTGACAACGTCTTTGGCTTGACTTCAAACTATTTTTAATTTCTCTTACCTATATTGAAATAAATAGAGAGAAAGTATTGTTATTTTTTTTACTCGTACTTTGTTCCCATTAACAAACATGTTCATACATTTCCATAGTAACAATATATGACAGGTATGGCCAAACTTTTATCCATTAAGGGCGATTTTGCCTTAAAAAATGACGTTTTTTGAAAAAAAAATTAATTTTGGAGTTAATTACTCGGGATTTTTTTTATTTATTCTATTAGAGTTTTTCTTTTTTGCATAAATTCACATCACATTTAGTCTGATCTGATTAGCCGTTCGGAATCTACAGGGGTTTAAACTTTCAAATTAGAATTTACTGCAGTGCGGTGATAGGAAAAAAATAAATGGTGAAATCTTTAACTGAAAAATCATTCTTTCTAACCGTATATTCATCATAATTATACCTCTCAAGAGAGAGAAGTTATTCAAGCCACTAAACTTTTCGTGCATGCCTCCCTACCCGGCCAATATACACACATGATTTGTAAGATAGATAGATTTTCTGCTCTGAGGCTAATGCCTCTTGGAGCACGAAAATTTTACATTTTTATTTACAGATTTATCCATTTTTATTCTCGCTCTCTCCTCACAATTCCCGTTCCACTCAACCGACCGACCCCCTCTGCTCTCCCATTAGATAATTATAATATTGGGCCTTAAATGCGGCCAAAGACCGCGATCGCCTGACTCTCTCCGGGATGCCATTCCACACCCTCTGATTCCACAGAAAAAGGATCTGTCAAACGTTGTCGTCCTGTGGAGTTGTCACGTCAAAATAAATAAAAGAAAAAGTGACACACCCTTGAAATATATATTTTTCTTCAAATACTATTTAAATTTTTTCAGATCTCAGACCGCACCCTTTCTCAGCGAGGTCCGAAATCCTGAGATTAAAAAAAATTTAAATAGAATTAATAGAAAACTTTTTTTTTTTTTTTTTTTTTTTAACATTCACACTTTTTTCTCATTCACACTCACACTCACACACATTCACACAGTCTTTTCGGCAACTCTGGCCATTTAAGACTTTATACGATAACCGTTGTAATTTATATATGTATTTGGGGTTCAGGCATTTCTATTTTGGCCATCTGATCATCCAGATGGCTTAAATAAAATCATCGATTCTGCCTGGGGTCCGAACCCGCGACGTTTGGTAAAGGAGGTAATAGAAAACTATTTATTCCTGAAGATAAATAAGTCTGAATTTAATTGAGTTGAAACAACTATACGAGAGGATTAAATACCTGTTAACAGTCCTTAGAAAGAAATATGTGAAAATTGAAGAAATTTTTGAAGATTTTATTTTAAAAGGTTTAAATAAGGAAACAGTATTTTAGTAAACATTTATTTGTTATTATAATAATAACTAGACTCTATTTTCTATATAGAATATAGTGGCATATTTCTCACAAAACTAGAAATTTTTTTTCCTTTTTTATTTAAGTATCAATTTCATCTCCATCTTTAAGTTTTAACAAAATAAGTAGATAGGATACAGATGCTTGTAAAATCTGCAAAAAAAAAAGAAGAAATCATTCAAGGGAATATTATTTAAGATTTATAAATTTTTAGGAAAAATATTATTTAAGGTCTCGCTCGAAAAACCGTTAGAAGACGATTCACTACCGAGTTACTCTAGGCGGCAAGAGATGGCGTTAGTTTTTCCCATAGGAATATAAGGGATTTTATTTCATTTCATTTGAAAGATTCCAGCTAATTAATTAAGGGTAAAAAATTAATTATATTTTAACACAATGATTACTAATTTAATTATCTATAAGATATAGAGCGAATTTTTTTAAAAATATCTTTTTATTTAATGCGATTAATCTAAAAAAGAAATTTATTTTTTCGAAAATCAAAAAAAAGGCTTCTATAAGTTGTAGATTTTTTAAATAGCTTTAATTATAAAAAAATTTGAGGTCGATAACTTCAAAATTGTGGCCACAATCTCCCAAAATTACCACCCCGAGACGCGCACCTCCAATTCGATAATAAGTTATCGGTATCACAAAAAATAATAAAATAACCTACCGAAAGGAAAGCTTCCGAAGAGAGTGGATAAATTTGAAATCCACTTAAATTGATAAATTTTCTGGATCGTTGTATGGCCATTAATAAACCAAAGCGATGCGTAAATGAAGAGTCAACCCATGCTGAGTTATTGAATCCAGATTCTGAGACAACAGCGCTCTACAAATTCAAATATAAATACTTTCCTATAGATGGAAGCCAAATTAATAGGCGCTTACAAGTTCTCGTACACGATCGCCTGTGAGGCAGGACACATAGAGTTGTAACATAACTCCAATGTCAAAAATCATTGCAGTGAGTAGTCGACCCACGGAACGAGATCCTGACTGTAACCAGAAAGAATAAAAGAATGAATATTGTTCTTCAATTCTTCAAATATTTGACTTAACTTACAAAAATACTTGTTGACGCCATGAAACATAAAATAATCAAATTACTAAAAAGATTTCCAAATATCATTGGTGAGTAAATTTCTTGAATTTTTTCACCAACTCTGTGGAAAATAAAAACATCATAATTAAAATTCCAAAAATACAAAAAAAAAAAAAAAAACTGTCCCAATAATCTTTAATTTTGTTTAAATTTAAAAATGAATTTATTGTTATTATTAATCGCATATTAATTAAGAAATTTTTAAAATAAGCTTAGATGATTTATTTAAAAACCAACTGTCAAATTAGTTCAGCATTCTTGCAATAGATGGCAGGCTAGTCTAACAGCCGATAGAGTATTAGCCTATATCTGGCCTATATTTATATATTTTTATGCTTTTATAAAAGATACATAATATATAATAACATTTATAAAGTATTTATTGTTAAAAGATCAATGAAAATCAACCAAATACATTAAATATTATTAGCTACCATTCTGACATCTCTTGGCAAATTTTTGAATTACTTGATTTTTGGGCATATTTTTAATGACACACAACGCCATCTTAGCGGGAAAAACATGCGTAACCACTTCGCTCCCGTTCCCCCTTAATCATAAAATACCGCACCCACAGGAAACTCTTTAATATTCAGATCAAATTAAAAAAGAAAAAAAAAAGAAAAAAAGGATAAGGCTAGTCAAAGAGTTAAAATTTTTTTTATCCAAAGAGATATAAATCATAATAGAGACTTTTTGAGTAGGGGGGGAAAGAAAGAGGACGGGAAACGTACGTACGTACCTAAGAACTTTATCGTGATAGATGACCCAACGAATAAGTTTTGACCTCGGTTGATCTTTCTCAAACACATTTGGAAAAATGTCATGCAAATGTTTAAGATGAACGATCAACGAGCCGCAGAATGAAATCAATAAGAAATCAAAGGCGACCATTTTTGTTGCAGTGAAGGCGCCACCCATCGTCTATTAACAAAAACATTTTTGAAACTTACTTTAGGAATTATTATTATTATTTATTGATTCAGATTTATTTTATTTTATTTGAAATTCCTATCGGGATCCCCGTTTATTTACCCGAGGTACTTTCGTGCACGAAGACACACACCTCAAACCCAACCGGCCTCTGGCCGTAGCCATCTACCGGCACCCCGTGAAGTTACATCATTTCCTGTCTCTAACTCCTCCTCCTGCTTTCGTCTCTAGCTAGTGAACTAATCCTTATTTCTGGTTCCAACCGGCTCCTTATATCCAACCTCTTCTATGCTATGGAGGATGTCCTAGTTTGAGGAGGGACTCCCTCAGCACCGGCGTGTAGCCTGCTCCTTTCGAAGAATGCATCACTGAGAGGGAACCTTCTTTACGTCCCTTCCACAGGACGGGATGTCACAGCAACTCCCTCTCCTCGTAGAGTTGCCTGGGGGCTATTGTGGTGAGATCCTATATTCCAATCCAGGGCTTGCTTGAGGATTTGTTTACATTAAATAAATATTTTTATTTAATGAAAAATCCCACACGCCAAGGATTTGAACAGGGATCTTCTTTGCAGAAGCTGACACCCTAGCTCACTACACCAGCGAGCCCTCTATTGATTCAGATTATACGAGGGCAGGTCAATAAGTCGGTGACTTTTTGAATTTCCCGCCTCTTAAATGAATTGGCAACACTGCTCCTGTCAGCAGGCAACTATCAGCTGACTCCTGTCGAAATTTGACATCCATTATTTAGCCAGACTACCTCGTGATTTGAGAAGACAATTCAAGGGTTAAAATTTAACATCATAATTTGGGTGTTAAAAAGTAAAGGGCTAATGTCTAGAATGCGGAATAAGTAAAGTTATAACATTAGTGTTAAAAAAATGCTATTCTCCAAATCAAGTTTTAACAGCGAGGTTAACATGTTGCTTTTATCTGAAAGCAGTAGCGTCATTTGGGGGGGGGGCAGGGGGGCATTTGCCCCCCCCAAGGGCTCTGATTTTTATAAAATTTTATATTATTCTAAATAAAATACTCCAAAATACATGTACGAGTATACAAACTGTACAAAATTAAACAATTAATTAAATTAAATATGTTTTGGCCAAATTTGAGTACCCATTTGTAAGTAAATTTTAAGAAAAAAATGTTTGCACCCCCCCCCACCCAAGAAAAAGTTGAAATGACGCCACTGTCTGAAAGCTGTCAAAATCATAACCTTACTTTTTAAGGTGCCATTTTTATGCATTAAATAAGGCGTTAAAATATTAAAGACACCCTTAGACATGACATTGTTAACGCTTTGTGAATTAACGCTGGTTTCAGATGTTAAAATTTAACGTTTTTACTTAGAGATTAAGTGTAAAAAATTGAATTATGACTTATATGGGCTATACTCTGAAAATTAATCTCATTATCATCGGTAGAAAAAAGATTTTTATTAATAGAAATTATAATAATCTATAATAATAATATAATCTATTAGACCTATTTAAAAAATCTATAATATTTTATTGTTTCAAATTTTGAAGACATACTGATTTATCAAAATATGTATAAAGAGTTTATAAATAATATATTGAAACATATAGCCTAGTGTTTTTAATTTAATTTACATCATTAAACTTTAATTTAATATTGTACATCTTAAATTTTTCAAGAATATTAGGAATAATAAAGAGAAATCTGGGGGCAATACAAAATTTTAAAACAAGTGTTTCTTATGAAAATTTAAATTTTGCACTTTTATTCATAAATTATTGACACTATGCCATGAAAGTCAAATACTGAGTTATTTTTTTTTGCTCTTAACTCAAATTCTTTTAATTTATACCAAAAATAATTTAACACAAAGTGCTTAATAATAATAATTTTATTGAAAATGTTTTTAATTTTAATAAATTGAAATGGCTATTTTGATTTTATATAATGGAGCATTAATTTATTTATTTTTACTTTCTCAAACCCTATATATGAAATATATAGAGAGAAGTATTGGTTTCATGTCAAAAATTCGATGTCGAGATTTTGATGGATCTTCACGTTTTGAGGTCCCCTGAATCCAAAAAAGTGGTTTTCGCGACATGGTCTGTCTGTCTGTCTGTCTGTCTGTCTGTGTGTGTGTGTGTGTGTGTGTGTGTGTGTGTGTGTGTGTGTGTGTGTGTGTGTGTGTGTGTGTGTGTGTGTGTGTTCAATTTTAAGCATGAAGGAATTGAGCTAGGAGGCTGAAATTTTATATTTAAGTTAAACACCCCCCGGGACCGACAAAATAAGCTTTTAATCAAAATCGGCCAAAAAGTACTAGTACTTTACTGATGTACTTTTTCAGTTTTTTTTCGATTTTCTCAAAATTCGCTCTAACGATTTTGATTAAAATTCAAAAATCAATTATTTTTTAGATGCTCTTTCAAATGTATATTCTCGTTTTGCCCTCAAAATTGTTTGAAGCACACTTTACTCTTGTGCTTCATAGGAAAGATAGGAGAAATAAATGGTTGCCATGGTAACCGAATTTAAATCTTTTTCTTTTTATTAGATTAAAAATCAATTATTATTTAAACGCCCATTTTTTTTCGGAGAAAACATATCTCTCTCTCTCACAAAATTATCTTCTCTCTTTCTACGCGTTTTAAATTTTTCTACCTTATCTTCGCATTTGACCAATGTTAATTTCCTATAGGGATTTGTATGTTAATTTCGATTCAAAAGGGGGTCCCCTTTGGAACTTTTTACGCATTTAAAATTTTTTTTTCCAATCCTTATGAAATTTTGTATTTATTTACGAATCTATATTGTGTATAAAATGTCCAAATATGAGATTAAAATTTTGAAAAATAACCATAGTTTATTTGAAGCAGTCAACATTTAAAATGCAAGTTTGAAACTAAGGTGCTATGGGAAACTAAATATATCTCGACACAAAAAATCTGGTGTGACCAGCACAGTGGGCAACTTTCTCTTACCGAAGGGTAAGAGAAAGTTGTGTGCTGTGCGCCAGTCACACCATATTTTTGTAGATGTGTGTGTCAATATTATAAACGGCCTATAGGCCTACATATACTCCTAAAAGTTTCTTTATAATAGACGGCTCCAAACCTTAAAGATTGCTGTGAATTCAAACATTGGTGAGACCAATGGATCCCAGGGGTAGGCAGCAGGAACTCCAAGGTATCTTCCGCCATAATGCCTCTGGACAGCCGGCACAAGTGGAATGAGCGCCCACAAAAATCCAGAAGTGCCAAGAAAGAAGAGAACTATTTTGCCCATTCTAGTGACAAAAAATTCGCTCTTTGATTCTCAATCTTAAAAAAAAAAAAACGAATAAGATGTTTGACTGTCTCAGGGGGCGGATTAAAGGGGCGGAGGGGGCGATCGCCCCCCCCCACAGAAGAAATTCACAATGTTATAAAAACTAGTAATCTAAAGAAATTATGATTTCCGGGCTTTAATTTCAATTGAATTTGTTACCAATCAATTTAATTAAATAGGAAAAGGGTCTAAATGGCCATAGATACCCACAAAGTCCTTAAATAAAAAAAAATAAAAAAAAAAAAAAAAAACCGCCCCCCTGACAAAATTGCATTAATCCGCCACTGGACTGTCTTTTATTTTTCTAGACACCCTAAGGAGTTTCCCAAAAATAAAACCACCCTTGGAAACACATTAAAAAAAAAAACCCATAAAAATCCGTCAAATAGTTTCAGAGTAAAAACGTGACAAAGGAAAAGGAAAAGTTGAAATAAAATCTCACAATTATTATTCTATAATTAATCAAATAAATATAAAATTTTAATTAGTTTTTTTTTTTTTTTTTGTCATTTATTTATATCTCAACTCTTCTAAAAAATTAATGGCAAAAATTGAATTAATCAAATTTAATAATATTAATTAAATTAATTAAATAATAATTATTGTGAGATTTATCAGTAACTTTTCTTGCCTTTTTATAGACAAAATGTCTTTGTTTATGATGCAAGAACTCGTAAACTACTTGACGGATTTCCATAGTTCTTTTTTCACACAATCATATAATTTACTTGTCAAAAGATTCCGGATTATCAGTTTCGACCAATAGGAGTAGTTGATCCAACAAATTCACAATTTGATTCAATTCTTTTGCCATGATTTTAATAAAAAACAATTTACATCCACCTTGGACGTTACAAATTGTAATAGTGATGGTCATGATTCGTTCCTCAATTGAAATTGTCGGATTGGTACAATGGATCATCAAAGAGATGATATCAAGGACACAAATGGTGTCGGTGAACAGGCCCCAGAGATAAAGGGCAAATGAAATCCAAGGGTGTTGCCTCTCGATACGAGGCACTCGGAAGCCAACAAACATATTCAGATAGATGACAAACTTCTCGACTTCAACAAAGGCTAAAACAAAAACAACAACAAATAAATGCAAAATATTTTCAAAATCTTACATTTAAACTATCAACGGTATTTAAAATTGAAGAAAAAAAAAGTTCAAAACACTAGGTTCCATACCACTCAATTTCGATACATAATGTATTTTAGCTGATTAAACATTTAATATGAAGTCCGAGGCTGTTGTATAAAACAGAAAAAGAAGCAAGAGCAGCCAAAAATAAAAGCCTCCGATTATTTAACAAATTACTGAGACGGAGAAAAATAAATTTTGGCTACTCTTGTTTCTTTTCCTGTTGTTATACAATGTTTTTATCCAATACAAAAATAAATTTAACACAAATCATTAAAATTTTTACAATTTAAATAAAATTTCGATATGTTTTAATTTACAAAAAAATCTGAATATTTTGAGTAATGGTTAATTCCAGGAGGAGTGGCTGAATATATATTGAGTAGTGAGGGTATCCAGGCAGCCAGAAAAAACAATAAAGAAAATTAAATTTGTCTTTATTTATTTCATATATTTTTGTCTACGTTTCGGCCGATATTCCGGCCTTCATCAGGACCTTAAAAAATTATAAAATACACAAGATTACAATTATAGTACATCACTGCTACATTTTTTTTTTTTTTTGTTGTTGTTTACAGATATAAAGACAAATAGCAAAAAATTTTATATTCCATTATTAACGAGAGAGAAGAGAGAATAAATAGTGTGGTGATAACTTACAAATGTTATTTGCCTCGAGCTTATACAGGCCCTTGGCAACTCCTGACAATGTGTTTGAGGGAACATTCGTCGGATGGCATGACTTCTGGTTCAATAGTGATATAAAATTGAGTCTTTCTTTCTTTTTATATTAATAGGGATTTATATAAAAATAGAAAAGGTTTTATTTTTAATATGAAATTTTTTTTTTTCCCTCTTTCTCTATTTTATTTATTCACAAAAAAAATAAATTCTCTCATCTCACTCACATCCAATCAAAACAATTTTAACTTTTTAATAATGTTGTCGTAACAATTATTAAGGCCCGCTATGTCTATGCCATCCGACGAATGTTCCCTCAAACACATTGTCAGGAGTTGCCAAGGGCCTGTATAAGCTCGAGGCAAATAACATTTGTAAGTTATCACCACACTATTTATTCTCTCTTCTCTCTCGTTAATAATGGAATATAAAATTTTTGCTATTTGTCTTTATATCTGTAAACAACAACAAAAAAAAAAAATGTAGCAGTGATGTACTATAATTGTAATCTTGTGTATTTTATAATTTTGAAGGTCCTGATGAAGGCCGGAATATCGGCCGAAACGTAGACAAAAATATATGAAATAAATAAAGACAAATTTAATTTTCTTTATTGTTTTTCTGGCTGCCTGGATACCCTCACTTCTGAATATTTTGTTGAAAATCCTTGTAAAAACAAAATTTTGAATTAATATAGTGTCGATTGTATTCATTTGCGTCTAAATTTTGTTACTAAAATTATTCATATTAAATTTTTCCAAAGATTATTTGAACCCTGTTACGCATTAGTGTTTCAAGCGCCAGCTACCGAGATTTGAGAAAATTAACATTAAAGTTTTTTGTTTTCATTGGATTATATATATAATTTTTTTTTGTCAATTGTGCAAGTAACATTAAATATAAATTATTTTAGGACATATTTTATAAAAAATACTATTAATTATAGCATTTGAAACAATATTCCGGGCTTAACTCAATTTTTAATTTTTTTTTTGGCGCTTGACACACTAATGCATAACAAGGTTCATTTAAAAATTCATATTTCGACACTCACGTGATATCCTCTGTTGTTAAATTACTTCTCATGATGAGTATCGAAATGTGCAGTTGTTAAAAATGTGATAATCTACTGATTAAAATTTTTGAATTTTTTTTCTTTATTTTTCAGTAATTTTTCAATTCCCTTACATAAGATATTTTAGTTAATTAAACATTTAATATAAAGTATTTTAAGCCAATGAAGTTAGTTACGCATAAAACAGGAAAAGAAGCAAGAGCAGCTAAAAAATAAAAACCTCCGATTAATTAACAAATTATTTAGACGTTTCGGGAGAAAAATAAATTTTGGCTACTCCTGTTCCTTTTCCTGTTGTTATACAATGTTTTTACCCAATACAAAAATAAATTTAACACAAATACAAATCATTAAAATTATTATTGATACATTGATACAATTTAAATAAAAATTTCTTTTAATTTTCAACAAAATTTTATTATAACCTGAAAATTTTATTGTGAATCTTTATAAAAATAAAATTTTGAATTAATAGAAAGATATATAATATCGATTGTACACTGAAAAAAACCGACCTTGTAAAATTAAAGTGAAATCCCTTTAAAAATTTTCAACAAACCTTCCCTTAAAATTAACAAATTTTCCTTTCATTTTTACAAGAAATCGCCTCAAGTTCTATATGACAAACTCATACCGTAAAAATGAAAAAAATTCCTTTTATTTTTACAGGAAATTTCATCGAGTTCTAATTCAAAAAGAAATCCTGTAAAATTGACAAGGTTTCCTTTAAATTTGACAGTAAAAACCTTTAAATTCTTATTCTACCTGAGAAAAAGGCAACTCCCTCCATACCTACCTACCTACCCATTGCTTCCTCTCTAACTCAAAGCTCGTCATTCTCTCTTAGCAGACAGTATGACTAGCTTGAGTTGACTAGGCAGCATTTCTTTTTCCAGATTCATTCTTTGAATATTTGAAATCCGAGTTGATATCTTCTATCATATATACTTTTTAATTTTGAAAAATATTTGTACTTTTTTTTTTTTTTTTTTCACGGCACGTCTAACAAAATTTTCTTTGTGTCCTGTTTTTTTCTTACATATTATGGCAAAAAACCAAGGTACGTCTACAAAATATATTATGATTTTTTTTAATATAATTATTATTTATAATAAATTTTGTGCTTGACTTGCAGGACTTCAATGAATACTATTTAAAATTATATCAGCTAATCGAGTGGGATTTAGAAGGTCTGTTTCATACATTAAAAGGTAAATATAATGTTATAAAACAAAATGTAAAATTTTTCAAAATATTATCTAGTGTTTATACAATTTATTTTTTTTGAATAAAAAACTCTTGCATACGTTTTAGGCTTTCGGCCATTGACATTAGTGGGAAAAGGGTTCTTTCAGATAAAATTCCTTATTTTCAAGTGACAAAAGAACCGAATACAATACCTTAGCCCAAGAGGGCTCTCTTGGTCAGGCCGACCTCAACAAGTTAAAAATTTAGAATATAAACAAATTTTGGTAGAATTAAAAAACAAACTTTTTTTTTTTCAGAATACAAAATCGAAGATTCAGCATCTACAAATGAACAATTCATCCTATGGTTCTGAAAATGACATTTCTATTTTTTTTTTTTCATATTATCTAAAAATAAATACATATTTTTGATATTTTAATATGTTTCAAAACTTATTAATAGGCCTATTTATAAAATAAGACATCTTGATAATTCATTTCAAAAGTATTTATTTATATAAGTTTGGTGTACATTACAACTGAATTGTAATTTTTTTGTAATTAACTCGTAAAATAAAAAAACATTTTTTTGTTATAATTTTGTAAATTTGATTTTTTTACATAATTTCCTTTATACAAAGAATCCTTTTAAAATTATAAGAAATCCTGTCAAATTGTTTTTGACAAAAAAATCATTGTAACTTGAATTTATTTCAATCTGCCACAGCTCGTCGGAACACAGGATTTTGGCGTGTTGATTAATTAAAAAATTTTTTAATTATTTTTTAAATATATGTTTGATTTTTCTCATGTCATTCGTAAAACAATAATGCATATCTTTGACCTGAGAAAAATTAAAAATATATTTAAAATAAATAATTAAAAAATCTCTTAAATCAATCAACACGCCAAAAACCTGTGTTCCGTCGAGTGTAGCTGTAGCAGATTAAAATAAATTCAATTTAAAATTAAATGAAAAATCATTTTAAAATTACAAGAAATCCAGTAAATTTAGTTTTGAGAAAATATCCTTTAAAAATTACAGGAAATCCTGTCAATTTGGTTTCAACAAAATTTCCTTTAAAATTTACAGGAAATCCTGTCAATTTCGTTTCAACAAAAATTCCTTTAAAATTTACGGTAAATACGGTCAACTTCGTTTTAACAAAATTTCCTTTTAAATTTAAAGGAAATCTTGTCAGTTTTTTTCAACAGGAAAACCTTTTGAAATTATAAGATGCACCTTCAATTTCGTTTTAACAAGGTATCCCATTGAATTGACGAGAAACCTCAATGACGCATTTTCATTACGGTTTCGGAATGAATTGAAGGGATTTCCATTGAATTTACAAGGTTTTTTTTTTCAGTGTATTAATTTGTGTCTAAATTTTGTTCATATTAAATTTTTAATGAATAAAAGTTTGTTTTCTTAAAAAAACAACGAACGTTTTTTTAAATAAAAAAAATGAGAATACTTTTTCTGTGTAATTCTGAAGAAGACATTTGAGAAGTAGAAGATCCTCTGCCCTGTCTGTTTAGTACTAACTAAAATCCTTCCTTCCCTTCTATGAAGAAAAAAAAGAAGGGAATCGGGTAATTAATTCATTAAAGGAAAAGAAAAAGTCAAAAGATCAAAGAGAGATTAAGATTTGATTAAAAACGTAACCCGTAATTTAATTATAATTATTGATTTGCTTTTGAGGTTATTTTTTTTTTTTTTTTTAAAGGCCCTAGGGGTATAAGAATGGTGAAAATGCCCTTGGAACATATTTCAATGATACATAGGGGATTTGTAGGTACTAATAAAATAATAAGATGCTGAAAGTTTCAGATCGCTATCTCAAATGGTTTTTGAGAAAAACCAAAATATGTAAAAATCCGAAAAACATTTTTTTCTCAGGAACGGCTGAATCGATTGATTTGAATTTTTGATATGTTTTGGGGGGCTGATGGTACCTTCTAGGGAAAAAATCAAGACCTATATCGGATCATGACATCCTTGAAAAAAATGGCGTTTTTTGTTTAATTTTAATTTTTAACCATGATACAATTTTGGCACAAAAATGAAACAATTTTTTTGAAATCCTCATTCAATTTCCTGTAAGTTCATAAGTTCATAAATTCATAAAAAAAGGTACGCCATAGTAGAAAAAAATAAAAACCATTTATTACTCAAATATTAACTTTATATGTTTTGTGCTTCAATCTTGTTTTTTATTGCTTAAGCTTACACATATATTTTCATTTTATTCAAAATAACCAGTTTATATTCATAACATCAAAATTTTTTGCCTAAATCAAAAGTTAAAATTTTTAAATATCTATAATCATTAACTATAATGCTATAAGATAAAAACAGAAAATGAATTAATGAATAATAAAAATAAAAACTAATATCAAAAAGATAAATCTACTATATAAATTACTCAGGGGCGTATATAAGGGGGAGGGCCGAGGGGGCCCGGACCCCTCCCCCCCCGAAATTTCCCAAACACATATACATATATAGGGATATACAGACATCAGCGCAACAAATTTTTTTGCAGGATGGAAAACTTTGGTTCCGCAAAAGAAAAAATGTTCCGCAAAAAATTTCGTGTGAAAAAAAATTTAGTTTCTTAAAAAAAAAATTTTTAGTAGAAAAATTTTTGAGTTCAGGCCCCCCTAAAAAAAATTTATATATTTCCCCCCATGAAATTACTATCCAATATGTAAAAGACTATACTAACATACTTAAAGCTCAAGTACACTCTCGCCATATTAATAACAAAGTGTATAGATGTTTTATTAAATATAAAAAAATGCTAATGGACCTAAAGGTGTATTAAGACATACATGTAGCTGTGAGTGTGCGAATGGTCTTAGAACAATTGGATGTTGCTCTCACGATGCTGCCATTGTTTATTATTTGAAATACGGAAGATATTTGACAAAAATTCTGAGGCCCGCTGAAACATTGAGCAAATTATTTGATAAAGACAACGTTTCAACTGTGATTGAAGAAGACAGTGACGAAGACTGATTAAACGTGATTCTGCATTTTTTATTGTTGAAAGATTTATCTTTTTGATATTAGTTTTTATTTTTATTATTCATTAATCAAAAACTGTTTTTATCTTATAGCATTATAGTTAATGATTATAGATATTTAAAAATTTTAACTTTTGATTTAGGCAAAAAATTTTGATGTTATGAATATAAACTGGTTATTTTGAATAAAATGAAAATATATGTGTAAGCTTAAGCAATAAAAAACAAGATTAAAGCACAAAACATATAAAGTTAATATTTGAGTAATAAATGGTTTTTATTTTTTTCTACTATGGCGTACCTTTTTTTATGAATTTATGAACTTATGAACTTACAGGAAATTGAATGAGGATTTCAAAAAAATTGTTTCATTTTTGTGCCAAAATTGTATCATGGTTAAAAATTAAAATTAAACAAAAAACGCCATTTTTTTCAAGGATGTCATGATCCGATATAGGTCTTGATTTTTTCCCTAGAAGGTACCATCAGCCCCCAAAACATATCAAAAATTCAAATCAATCGATTCAGCCGTTCCTGAGAAAAAAATGTTTTTCGGATTTTTACATATTTTGGTTTTTCTCAAAAAACCATTTGAGATAGCGATCTGAAACTTTCAGCATCTTATTATTTTATTAGTACCTACAAATCCCCTATGTATCATTGAAATATGTTCCAAGGGCATTTTCACCATTCTTATACCCCCTAGGGCCTTTCATCTCTGTTTTTTATTTTTATTTCTAAATATGAAGAAATTCTTGGGAAGGAGAAGGGAACAAATTTAACACTAAAGAATTTTGAGAGAAATAAAAAAGCGCAAAATTGGATTCCCGTTCCATGCGAGAAAAATTTATTTCATTTGAATTGACTACCAGTCATTTGAAATAAATAAGGATGGGGGTCTAAATGGCCTTAGATGTCGAAAAACAAATAAAAAACTTAAATGTAACGTGTTTTATAACATATAAGAAAAAAATCATACAGAAAGGAAATGTGTTCGAGAAACGAAGCATAGTTCGGTGAAACGAAACAAAATTCGTTTTGCACTTGGACCGAGATGTTTGTGGTCCAAGGTAATAATGTAAATAAAAATAGTTAAAAACGCCGGACAAGAAGATGTCAACCACATGGGTCCGAGGTAGAGACATTAGCTTCTGTTGTTAGAGGTCGAGAGTTTGCAGACCTTGAATAGCAATCAATCTATATATATGGCTATATAATTCACTAATGTCCGTCTGTCTGTCTGACCGTCTGCCACGCCTCTATTTGAGCAACTTCCCGCAGAAATTTTGAAACAAAATTTTATATTGCCGAAAAGATTGTGTGTATGTGTGAGTGTGAATGAGAAAAAAAAGGCGAGGGGAGGTCCAGGGGGCGAAGCCCCCGGCTAGTCGCGAGCCCCGCCGAAGGCAGGCGGGCGGCTAGTTGAAATAAATAGCGGGGTCTAAATAGCCTCAGATCTCGAAAAATCAAATTAAAAAAAAAAAAAAAAAATGTCAACCCCTGAATTACCGATTAAAACAATATTGACTCTTTTTTGAGTGCACACATTCAATTCAAACTCCTTCACTAGATCGTTCACTCTTGATAAGAACTCTGCAAAAGAGACAGAGAGAGAGAGAGAGAGATTGAAGATATCTGGGGAGGAAAGAAAATCCCAAGCCTTTGACTTGGGCCTGAACAGCAAGCAGCAAGCAAGCAAGCAAGACGGTGATTATTTCCGGAAAAGACATTTCCAAAAGCACAAGACAAGATACAATTTAAATAGGATTCTTCTCATCTTGAGGGCTTGCTTGCTTTTTTTTTTTTTTTTTTTTTTTTTTTTAAAGCATCCATTTTGTATCTTTCGAAATTCAATCATCTACTTTAAAAGAGATAGAGAGTGGAACGTAATCGTAAAGTGATTTACATTTCAAATTCCGTATTGGTATATAGTGGTCACCTCCTCCCAATCGAAGCCTCCTGCGGCGGACTCCTAGCCTTTTCGTAATCAAGCGCCGCAATTTTTTAGTTAACTCGTTTCAGGTAATAAAAATGCATATCTGACTTAATAATTAGTAATCATATTTAAAATCTATTTTATCTATATATATTTACACTATATAATGGATGAGGTCCGTCTGTCTGTCTCTCTGATCCCATCAGGAATTACCCGAGGTGCTTTCGTGCGGGGTAAAATCCAACTGGCCTCTGGCCGTAGCCATCTACCGGCACCTGGGTGAAGTTACATTATTTCCTATCTCTAACTCCTCCTCCTTCGTTCGTTTCTCGCTCCTTGAACTAATCTTTATTTCCTGGTTCAACCCGGTTCCTTCATCCAACCTCTTCAATCCTAGGGATCACGTCTGGCTGAGGAGGTCTCCCCTCAGCATCGACTCCTTTCGAAGAATGCATCACTGAGAGGGAATCTTCTTTACGTCCCTTCCACAGGACGGGATGTCACAGCAACTCCCTCTCCTCGGAGTTTCCTGGGGGTTATTGTGGTGAGATTCAATATTCCAATCCAGTGCCTGCTTGAGGATCTCTTACATTAAATAAATATTTTTATTTAATGAAAAATCTCTCAAGCCCAGGATTTGAACGCGGATCTTCTTTGTTAAAGTTGATAATCCCAGCTCACTACACCAGTGAGCTCTCATAAATTAAAATTAAATGAAAATTTAATTAATTAACAATTTTCATTATTTTTCATTTGAGAATGAATTTTATTTTAATTAATTTTAAATTGGTTTTAATTTTCAGTTGGCAGTTTTTTCAAAATTCAATGTTTTTCAATGGACAAATTCATTTTCCGATTTTT
>JAKCPI010011742.1:0-21175 GCA_023213315.1 Euborellia annulipes | reverse complement strand
CTTTAGTAAAATAAGATACAGTGCTGCCACCATTAGTAAAAATAAGATACTGTACTGCCATCTTTAGGTAAACAATAAGATACAGTGCTGCCACCTTTAGTAAAATAAGATACAGTGCTGCCACCTTTAGTAAAATAAGATACAGTGCTGCCACCATTAGTAAAATAAGATACAGTGCTGTCATCTTTAGTAAAATAAGATACAGTGCTGCCACCTTTAGTAAAATAAGATACAGTGCTGTCACCTTTAGTAAAATAAGATACAGTGCTGCCACCATTAGTAAAAATAAGATACTGTACTGCCATCTTTAGTAAAATAAGATACAGTGCTGCCACCTTTAGTAAAATAAGATACAGTGCTGCCACCTTTAGTAAAATAAGATACAGTGCTGCCACCTTTAGTAAAATAAGATACAGTGCTGCCACCATTAGTAAAATAAGATACAGTGCTGTCATCTTTAGTAAAATAAGATACAGTGCTGCCACCTTAAGTAAAATAAGATACAGTGCTGCCACCTTTTAGTAAAAATAAATGTAATATTCAGTTTGTGTCATAGGAAGCTCTAAAAATGATGGATTAACGCCAAAATGCGCATAAGCTAAAATTAAAACCCTTTTGAAACTTAACCTTTGTGTTATTTATTTATCTTTAATCAGATGATAATTTAAATAAATATGATCCTAGTTGGTCAAAGAATAAATTGGAAATTTTAATTATCCAACAATATAGGTTACATATTTTTATTTGTTTTAATGTTTTTTTTCGGCATCTAAGGCCATTTGAGCTTGTTCTTGATTTTTCTTTCAGCAACAGAATGATTCTTTTCCCTAATTCCTTTTATTTTATAATTTTTTTTTTTTTAACAATCTTCTTTCGTATAAACATTTAATTCAATTTAAAACACTTCAATAGTTATTTAGACACTAAACATTCGTCTAAATTTGTAAAAAATTTTGTTAAAAAAATAAGTTTTTAGCTGCCCTTGGAGCAGCGCTAAAGAACGTAAAATTTTATTTTAATTTTTTACCTAATTATTAAGGAATTAATTCAAGAAAGCAACGATACAATTAAAAGAGCGCTTAAAATTAGAGTTTATTAATAAGAAAATGAAATTTTTTTTTTTTATTTCCCGTCTGCTCGAAAATCAAACCCTTTGCAAAGAGAAGAGAAACTTCCTTCTTGAAGAAAAGAAAAGAAAAGAAAAAAAACTTGTTAGACCTTCCGACAGTGGGTGGTGTAAGATTGATGAGTAGAAAACAGTAAATTGTACAAATCGTGACCACCTGGGGAGGGAGGGGGAGAATAAATAGGACGGGGGGGGGGGACATATAAAATGGATAGATGAAGGCCAAACTGACTGACCATATTTGCAGAGAAAGAGAGAATAAATGGACCGCAAAAAAAATAAAATAAACTTAAATTAATAACATCACTCGAAAAAAAGAAGCGTTTAAAACAATTAAAACTTTCACTTTTTATATTAATAACCAGCTTAATTTATTATTTTAAATCCAATTTTGATTTCTATTACGGACACGAATTTGTAATTATATAACAACCTAAATGAGATTTCTCAAAGATAAAACTATCAGCAAGAAATAAATTGTCTTTAAATTAAAAAAAAATGTCAATAAAAATCCGTCAAGTAGTTTCAGAGTTTGTAACAAATATTTTTAATTTCTGTTTGTAAATTTTCTATAGGGCCTACATTAAAACCCAATACCCATAAAAATCCGTCAAGTAGTTTCAGAATTTTTTTATTTTTTCTTTATAAATTCTCTATGCATTAAACAATACCCATAAAAATCAGTCAAGTAGTTTCAGGGGGTTTATTTTCTGTTTTTACTGTAAATTCTCAATACCCTAAAACAAATACCTATACAAATCCGTCAAGTAGTTTCAGAGTTCGTAATAAATATTTTTAATTTCTGTTTGTAAATTATCTATAGGGCCTAGATTAAAACAAATACTTTAAAAAATCCGTTAAGTAGTTTCAGAGTTTTTATTTTTTTCTTTTTAAATTCTCTATACATTAAATACCCATAAAAATCAGTCAAGAAGTTTCAGAGGTTTTTAAAAATTTTATTTTCTGTTTTTTACTGTAAATTCTCTATACACTAAAACAAATAACTATACAAATCCGTCAAGTAGATTCAGAGTTTTTTTTTTACAATTTTTTTTATTTTCTGTTTGTAAATTCCCAATATATTGAAGAAAAAAATACCCATAAAAATCCGTCAACTAGTTTCAGCGTTTGATACAAATATTTTATTCTCTGTTTGTAAATTCCTTATAGATTAAAAAAAAAATTCCGTCAAGTAGTTTCCAAGTTTACACTTTTATCTTTTCAAATATATTCTTTTCATTTTCTATTTATAACACGTAAACTCTGAAACTACCTGACGTATTTTTATGGTTTTCTTTTTTTTTTTTACTGTGGATTTTATCTTTATTTGTTTGGAGATTCTACTATACTATTGGCTTGGGACCACCACAAGCAGGTTGTGCAGTTAGCGAGCCTTTTTCAAATGAAATAAGAGGGAAATTAATCCCCCCCATGAAAAGAGATAAAGGCTTTATTGAATTTAACGTTTAATGATCTCATTGTGGTTTTGTTTGTTTGTCTGTCAAGTTAATCAGTTGAAATTTCAATTCTTAGAAAATGGAATATTCAAATAATATTGAGCTGGCACAAAGCTGTTTAACTAGAGCGTATTTCCCCGGCTCTAAATTAATGGAATTTTAAGAATTTATATATATGATTAATTATAGAATAATAATTGCGAGAATTTATATTTAAAATTTGCAACAAAGTATACTAAAGAGAAATTGTTAATTAAAAATAAAAAAATTTAATTTTAATTAATAATTATTAAATATTTAAATCTTGAATTATTGAAAATTAAATTTTAATTATTTATTTTGCGCTAATTAGAGTATTTGGATGCTCCAAGTGCAACTTGAAATAATTTTTTTTAACAAAGATACAAGTGTCGCATATCATTTTACTCGGGAGAAAGTCTACTTTCAGAATATATAATAAATATAATGAATAATAAAAATACTTTCTAAGAAATTTTTAGAAAAATTCAATTAGACAAAAGACGAAAAAGAGAGGAAAAAAAAAAACTACTTCCTTCAATGTTTGAAATTGTAATTAAATTAGTTTACAATGCGTCTGTCTGTCTGTCTGTCTGTCTGTCTGTCGTTACTGCTGAGTGAAAAAAAAAAAAACTTTTTTAATCACATTTCCTTTTTTTTTTTTTCTCTCTTTCGATCACCAAACTATTTCGCCCCCCCCCCACCATGCACTCTTACCCCCTCCACCATGCATTCTTACCCCCTCCATCCGTCCACAAATCGATTATTTTAAAAGTTGATTTATAATTTTATTTTTTTTAATATATTTATTTTTTTTAAAGGATATTTTATGCAAATTGGTTCGTCCGGTAATCGATGTCTCTCTCATGAAATTCAAATTAATTTTTTTTTTTTCTAAGTGAATTTACTTATACGCTTAGACTTAGTTTTAAAGAAAAAAAAAATTGAAAAGTTTCATGTCATTTAAGAAATAATTTTAGTCAAAATAATAAAAAAAAAATTACTTGTAAAAAGTTTATCTTTTTAAGGCAAAAACAAATTTGCATTATGGGTAGAGAGGAAGAAGAAAAAAAATTCTTTTTTTTTTATATAAGAGAGAAAAATAGCTACTTAAGAAGAATTTTATTAAATTTAGATGCGAGTTTAATTGGATGCGCGCACTTCAAATAACAATTTTCAAATGAGAAATTTTATATTTATTTATTTATTTAAAAATTTCATTTTTAAATTAGTTTGATTAAAATCGTAGGAAAATTCTCTGTTCATTACAAAAAAAAAAAAAAAAATCCCCATAAAAATTCGTCAAGTAGTTTAAAAATTAGAAAGAGTTAAAAATTTAAATTCCACAAATATTTCTCTATAATTAATTATTTATACATCGAATTTTGCCAATGAACGCCAAAGGCGGGTTTTGCGGCTAGTATTTATATAAAATTTTCTTGAATTCTAAAGAGAAATTAAATCTAAATAATAAATAATTTTCTAACTGACTCATTTGCTGGTTAAAAAGGAAAATTATTTATTTATTATTTGAATAATTTATTCATTTTTATTTATATTTAATTACTTACAAATTATTTTTATTTTTAAAAATTGGAGCAAATTTTATATAAATAATTAATTATAGAATAATATTAGTGGAATTTAAATTTTTAACTCTTTATAATTTTGAAACTACTTGACGAATTTTTATGGGGATTTTTTTTTTTTTTTTTTTTTGTAATGAACAGAGAATTTTTCTAAATAAAACTAATTTAAAAGTGAGAATTTTAAATTACGATTTTTTTTTATTCGTTTTAGGGTCTTTTCGGCATCAGAGGTCATTTAGACCCCATTTCCATTTATTTAAATTGATTGGTATCCAATTTAATTGAAATATATTTTCGTATCAGGCTTTTTAATTACCTAAGCAACCATCATCAGGACTATAATTCAATACAATAAAATTTTAGTGTGACGAGCCTTCCCGAGAAACAGGTAATATAAAAAGAGGCTATATATTTTGTTGCTGACGTTTCAATCTTTGTCGCACTCATCCTCAGGGCATATGGTAATAATGCGGGATGAGTGCCACTAGCACCACCGAAAACGTCGGCAACAAAATATAAAGCTTTTTTTATTTCACCTGGCTGTTGTTTCTCGAGAAGACTCCTCGAACCTTTCTTCTAATTGAATACTACAGCCATTCAACTCAAGAAATATGTAATAATTATATTTCGAAAAAAGTAAAATGGTTAAAATGGAATTCCTTCGATATATATATATATATATTAGGGTGTCCCTTATATGAGCAAAAAAAATTTTTTTTTAAATACCGGAACGCATACCCTCTAATTTTTTCAAGCTACTTAGCCTTACTTATATGAAATTTTATTCACCTACGTTAACGTTAACCCGTGCCGACCTGCCCGCAAAGTTTTTGAAAATAGTCGTTTTTGATAATCTCTTGATATATACCTAGATTATCGCAATTAAGTAAATATTAGGTGTAGACATTTAAGTAAAAACAAAAAAAACACCTCAAAAGCCCTTTTAGGGGTTTTTGAAATTGGACCTTAAGGGCCCGAAATCGCCACTTTGGAAAAAATTGTATTTCTTTATTAAATTTTCGACTTTCTTTAATTACGTTTAAACGAGATGAGATATCAAATTAATTCTTTCGGTACATTTTTTCTTAAATAAATACCTCAAAAAGCCCTTTAGGGGTTTTTTGAAATTGGACCTTAAGGGCCTAAAATCGCCATTTTTAGAAAAAATGTATTTTTTAATTAAATTTTGACTTTCTTTTAATTACGTTTAAACGAGATGAGATATCAATTAGCTCTTCGCTAAATAAATTTGACCGAAATATTCCAAGACATATCTCGTTAAAACATTTAACATTTGTCAATACTTCTAGCCTCTGTGATTTTCGAAAAAAAGTGGATTTAGGCACTTTTCTACTGAGAGCGTCGATACACAATATTTTAGTAGATATTTTAGTATTTTAGATATACGTATATATCGCGTATGTGACGATTTCTCCCATAGGAAATGTATAGAAAAATATTTATGTATTCTTTCCATTGATAAATTCTATGAATGTAAACAAATCTTCAAGCAGGCACTGAATTGGAATAGTAATACTTTTTTTTTCATATTTAAGAAAAGGTGGCCCACGGGGCGTGGTGTAGAGGTTAGCGTGCTAACCTCATATACCAAACGTCGCGGGTTCGGACCCCAGGCAGTCCGATGATTTTATTTAAGCCATCTGGATACCAGATGGCTTAAATAAAAATGCCTGGACCCTAATATATATAAATTCATAAATAACGGTTATCGTAAATGTCTTATATGGCCTGAGCTGCCGAAAAGACAGTGTGAATGTGTGTGAGTGTGAGTGTGAATGAGAATGAGAAAAAAGTGTGAATGTTTTAAAAAAAAAAAAAAAAAAAAAAAAGAAAAGGTGAAGGTCCGCCGCAGGCGGGCCCGAGCCAGCTGGTGGAGAGTCCAGGGAGCGAAACCCTCTGACTAGGCGCGATGGCTGCCAGGGAACGTTCCACACGCTGATTGCTCGGGGAGAAAATGTTTTATTTTTCTTAAAAAATAAAATAAATATGGGACTGCATAAAAAAGTTTGATTGCAGAGAGAAACACCAATAGGACAAGCAGCAGTTGTGCCAAAAATTAAAAGGCCGCCGTTGAAGGGTTTGTTTAATTAAATTGTGCACCAGCAAAGAGAAAGAAAATCGGCCCAGCCCCAATTGGGGCAGTTTTGAGTCCGTGTTTACGACAACGGGGGCCGTAGACCCTTGTGCCATGCCACGCGACGACTTAACGGCACGCAAGTCGATCGCCCGTGACCTTAGACATCGATCTCAGCCCGCTGGCACCCCTCAACTGTATTTACCCTTACCCCATTGGTCTATCTTTTGTCGTCTTTTCCTATTGAATAAAAACCTATATACGTTAGTCCACTGGTTTAATGCAGCCTTTTTTTTATACTTTACTCGATGCCGCACTGATGCGTGCGCGCAACATGCCAACACTGCGGAACAATCCAACTACAGCAACAACTTAATATTAGGAGAGAACTCTCTCAACTAGAGAAAAGTAATGAAATGACCCTGAAATTTAACTTCTTCACATTCCTCTGTGTAAAAAAAAATAAAATCTTTTTTTTAACGATAGGGTTGGCGACTTATTTATTTAATAACACCCCTTCGCTTCACTTTATTAAAGGCATTGCTGAACGTTCGTTGGCTCTACTCTATAAAACGTTATTTTTCCCTCAAATATTGATAAAAATAAAAATAAAAAATTTCTTCCCATTTATGATTTTTTTTTTTTTAAATTTCTCTTACCTATATATGTAATATGTAGAAAGTATTGAATTCATGTCAAAAATTCTATGTGGAGATTTTGATGGATATACACGTTTTGGTGTCCTGAGTGCAAAAAATCTGGTGTGACTGACACACAGCACACAACTTTCTCCTACCTTCGGTAATCGAATGTTGTGTACTGTGCTTGTCACACCAGATTTTTTGTGTCGACATATATTTAGTTCCCGACAGTACGGTACATTCGATTTTCAAGATGTAAAATTTATATGTGAAAATATTTATATTTTGTTACCATGGCAACCATTTCTCCTATGTTTTCTATGGAGTACAAGAGTAAAGTGGAATTCAGAAGATTTCAATGACAAAATGAGAATATACATTTTAAAGAGAATCTAGAAAATAATTGATTTTTGAATTTAAAAAAAAATCGTTGAAGCGAATTTTGAGAAAATCGAAAAAAAGTGAAAAAGTGCATCCTTATATGGCCCAAATTGTTGAGAAGACTGTGGGTATGTCTTTGAGAGTGTGAGTGTGAATGGGAAAAAAATGTGAGTGTTTTTTTTTTTTTTTTTAATATTTTTGGAGGAAACTAAATATATATCGACACAAAAAGTCTGGTGTGACAAAGCACAGAATACAGAAATTTCAATTACCGGAGGTAAGAGGAAAGTTGTGTGTTGTGCGAACAGTCACACCAGATTTTTAAGTATAAGGTTGCCCAGCTTTAATATGTCCCCGTAGAATAAAATCACACATAACAATCAGTTGGGGATAATTTTATTGTCAGAGGACTTAATTCTATTATTAGTCAAATTATTTTAGTGTTGATTTTGTAGCAGTCGATATGAACGCAGGGAGGGCATTTAGGTCTTCATCCATAATTAGAATTCAATATATTCATGTGTATAAATAATAATAATAATAAATCTAAAGACCAAAAAAAATTAATGGAATCGATTTTTTTCTTTCGTTTCTACGCAAAAATAAGCGAGACTCGAATCTCGTTATAAGAAAAAATTACTTATTCTGACACTGGTCTTACTTTCTGTTTGTATTCCAAAAGAAAAATGTATTTTATATCATACTACCAGTGCGGATTAAGCAAGATAGAGACCCTTAGGCAGTCGAAATCTCGGGGCCCTCAACGAAATTTTTTCACCCTACCGTTAAAATCATTTTACCTTTTTATTTTTAAATGAAAAGTGTTGCGGGCCCAAGGGCGTACCCAGGATCAAATCTAGAGGGGGGCAGATCCTGGTCGGCCAGGGGGAGGGCAGATCATGGCTGTCCAGATTGTGACATAGCTTTTTCATAAATTTATATAGGGGAAAAGCCTTCGAATTAAAGGCATAAAAACCTTCGAGTCCTAACGAGTCCCCGTCGCCATCGCCCTACCTAATTTTGTTTCATTTCATCACTTTATAAGCATGTAATTTTTTTTCTTGCTTCTAGGGGGGGGCAGCTTCCCCCCTGCCCCTCGCTGGGTACGCCCCATGGCGGGGCCCCTAAAAATTATGGAACCCATAGGCGATCACCTACTCCGCCTAATGGGTAATCCGGCACTGCATATTACCTATATACACTGTTAAAAATTTTCGAGCCAGATTCATACACATGTATAGGAAGTCTGTTACACAAACTGTTTATGAATATTCATTTTGGGTATATGAGAAAGGTCATATACCAAAATGAATTTTCACAAACCCAGATATGAAATTTTTCATATTCGGGTATATGAAAAAATTCATTTTCGGGTATGTGAATAAATTCATTTTTGGTATATGAAATTTAAATTACGGGTATATGAATAAATTCATTTTTGGTATATGAAATTTAAATTACGGGTTTATGAGAAATAATATACTTTTTTGTGAAAAATGAAAGTAGGAGAACTTTTAATTATAGACCACATATTTGTATTAAATATTTATTAAAAATATATAAATACTGTACAAATATATATATTTTTAATAAATATTATAATAATAATATATAATAATATAGACCACATATTTGTATTAAATATTTATTAAAAATATATAAATACTGTACAAATATATATATTTTTAATAAATATTTAATACAAATATGTGGTCTATAATTAAAAATTCTCCTAATAATAATATTTCAAACCACAAAAGCTTTAATAAACAAAAATTAAAGTCCTTACGAGTTTATACTTTTGAGGGAAAGTGAATGGTCTAGGTGAAATAATAGTTTTTTTTTATTTATTTTATTTTTTCTTTATTAAAAAAAATTATATTATATTAAAATATACAATTTTACTAAATAATAAAACAAATTAAAGTATTAAAATAATAAATTTGTATCAAAAAATAAATTTTTATACATTTCCAAGTAAATTAAACACAAATACAAATCATTTTAATAATTTAATACAAAAAATATGTCGATTTTCATCTTCTTTGAGAAGTAATAAAGAGTTACATTTCATTTGCAGTATGATTGGAGTTTATTCCCTGGTTGGAGACTAACCTCACCTGAAAAATGACAAACAATAATTAATTTGAAATTGAGAAAAAAAAAATTTCAATGAAAAAATTCAAATTCAATACTTACGATTTTGTTAGTAAAATGTTCTTATTTCAATATATTGATTAAATATTTATATTTCATTTTAAATAATAATACACGTTCAATTATCAATGCGTTAAATCAGCTACTTCAAAAACAGAATTTGGTGCCAACCTGGTGCCAACCTAACCAATTTCTTGTATATTTTAAAATTAATTATTTTGGTGAAATTGTTAATTTTAATTTTAATTTCTATAGCTATTTAGTTGAATTACTTTATAAAAATTATTTAATTAGTATGACTTCATAAATATTTAAATAGTTTAGAGCGCGAATTTCAAACCAGAATTTAATCAATATAGATTTTGGAAATGAATTTTAAAAGAATAATTTCAAGTTTCCTTAAAATAATTATAAAATAATATTAATAAAAATTCCTTGAGGTAGTCGAGTTATTTGAGAACGTTTAGACCAGTGATTCTCAACTTGTCGCGGTACACTTTTAACGATTTCAAAATTTGGCGGCACACAAAGAAAAAGATAAGTTTAAAAGTTGGTAATTTGTTCATAAACTTTTATATTAATTTTAATTCACATTCTGGGTGTATTAAAATTAAACTACAAAAAGCATGTGAAAAAAGAAGGAAAATTCATATTTTTTTTTAAAGCGATACTTATTCATATACTTGTATATTAATTTTAACTCATATCCTAGGTCTATTAAAATTAAACCACCAAAGTTTATGAGATATGAATGAAAATTCATATTTTTTTTTTACAGTGTATACTAGCCACAACGCCTGCCTTCGGGCCTAGCCAGGAGTTCGGGACTTTCCAACTCTGTCCCACCTGCGGAAGCCCTCGTCTTTACCCTTAATCTATGTGCCACACTTTCTTGTTCAATTTCTCAGATTTTATCTTAAATGGGTTGTCCGAAAAGTCGAGTCAAAACACAATGGTCTGCCGCAAGCGGACCCTAGCCAAATATCTTTGTGGGGCATGGAATTAAGAAAAGACAAAAAATAATAGCTGCTCATTGGTCTCCCACAAGCTCCCGAAAACATTTATTCAAATAACGGTTGTAGTCAAAAGTCTTATATAGCCTGAGTTGCCGAAAGGACTGTGTGGGGTGTGTGTGTGTGTGAGTGTGAGTGCGAATGAGAAAAAAGTGTGAGTGTTTTGATAATTACCCTCACCAAATCTCAAAAGAAAGAACTCGTGCCATCTTTTCTGGAAACATTTCAGTTGATTTTCCAGCCCTTATAACATTCAACTGAGGCTCTCATACTTTTTATAGTGTAATTAAATTACCAGGAGACTTGTAGAATTGTTTCCGATAAGATCGTAATATGCATAGTATAAATTTATAACGAAATAAAAAGTTTAAGAAATTCCTATAATATAGAATATAGAATAATAAAGAAGCCCTTATATTGATTATGCAAATATTATATGAAATTCGATCACTTACAAATGAAAGGCGAAGGCGAAGGCGAAAGGAATGGCGAAGCAAATTGCTTCGATCTCAAGTAGATTGCAATCTTTATTTACCCATTTCAGGTTTATAAAATTTTCAACCAACTTACTTGTGTGATTTGTTCGTTATCTCTTTCGCTCTCGCTCTTTTCTGACACTCTCACTTCAGTAAATGAAAAATAAAAAAAAAGGGGGAAATTTATTTATTTTCATCCCATTCGACATGGGGGTGGGTATAATAATCTATATGCATTCAGCTATAAAGCGTTGGAATAATTAATTCTATTGTTTAATAGTGACTGGTCGACAAAAATGAACTTTTTTTCTTTAACAAAAATAAAGATATGAAATACTTGAAGTATTTTTCAAACTAAATTCAAATATCAATCCAGTTTAAGCTAGAATTTGGTGTAATATTAATTTGATTTTTTTTATAATAAAGTCAGTGACCCGTGGCTCAGATGGTACATTAGCTTCTCGTGGATAGGGTTCGCTTATAACCATTTAAGACCCATCCCTATTTATTTCAATTGATTGGTAGCCAATTCAATTGAAATAAATTTGTCTTTCCGCCCTTGATATGGGAAGCAAACCCTATCCACTAGAAACTAAATGAATCTTCTGAGCCAAGGGTCTCGGGTCCTGACTTTATTGAATATTTAAAAAAATGCCCTCGGGCTTGGTCTAGTGGCTAGCGTGATGGCCTTCTAAATCAAGGTTCGCGGGTTCAAAGTATTGAATTCATGTCAAACATTTGATGTCGAGATTTTGATGGATATACACGTTTTGAGGTCCCCTGATTCCAACAAAGTGGTTTTCGCGACATGGTCTGTCTGTGTGTCTGTGTACTCATTTTAATCATGAAGGAATTGAGCTAGGAGATTGAAATTTTATATATAACTAGCTGCGGTAGGGTTGCCTTCGGCAACCCTACCCCTTAGGCCCTGGCGGGCGGCGTCTCGGGATATGACTAAGAGTTGTCCAGATAAATGTATTTTAATTAATTATGAAAAAGAGTTTTTATTTTTTATTTTAAATATTTGATTAATATATTTTTCAATTATTTACACCCTAAGGAAGCGTAATTTTAAATTTTATTAAAAACGAATGAAAAATAAATTTCAGGGGGGGGCAGGGGGGTGATTGAACTTTCTGAGGTCTAAAATACCATTTTTCAATTATTTACACCCTAAGAAAGCGTCATTTTAAATTTTATTAAAATCGAATGAAAAATAAATTTTAGGGGGGTCAGGGGGTGATTGAACGTTCTGATGTCTAAAATACCATTTTTCAATTATTTACACCCTAAGAAAGCGTCATTTTAAATTTTATTGAAATCGAATGAAAAATAAATTTTAGGGGGGGTCAGGGGGGTGATTGAACTTTCTGATGTCTAAAATACCATTTTTCAATTATTTACACCCTAAGAAAGCGTCATTTTAAATTTTATTAAAATCGAATAAAAAATAAATTTTAGGGGGGGTCAGGGGGTGATTGAACTTTCTGAGGTCTAAAATACCATTTTTCAATTATTTACACCCTAAGAAAGCAACATTTTAAATTTTATTAAAATCGAATGAAAAATAAATTTCAGGGGGGGGCAGGGGGGTGATTGAACTTTCTTATGTCTAAAATACCATTTTTCAATTATTTACACCCTAAGAAAGCGTCATTTTAAATTTTATTAAAATCGAATAAAAAATAAATTTTAGGGGGGGTCAGGGGGGTGATTGAACTTTCTGGGGTCTAAAATACCATTTTTCAATTATTTACACCCTAAGAAAGCGTCATTTTAAATTTTATTAAAATCGAATGAAAAATAAATTTCAGGGGGGGTCAGGGGGGTGATTGAACTTTCTGGGGTCTAAAATACCATTTTTCAATTATTTACACCCTAAGAAAGCGTCATTTTAAATTTTATTAAAATCGAATGAAAAATAAAAAAAAATAAAATTTTAGGGGGGGGGTGGGGGCGCAGAGCGGAAAAATCTTTTCAAATGTCGAATTGTTAGGGGGAGGAAGAGTTTTTATTTTTCATTTTAAAGATTTGATAAATATATTTTTCATAAAGCGAGTTAGATCCTGTTTTCCAATGCTTTGCTATGGGGTAATTGATAACCCCCAAAAAGGGGGGTTCCCTACCCTAATTCGATATAATGATAGCCTAAAACCACCCCCGGAAAATTCCCTACCCATTAAAAAAACTCCATGAAAATCGGTCCAGTAGTTTCGGAGTCTATGCGTTACAAACAGACAGACAGACAGACAGACAGACAGACAGACAGACAGACAGACAGACAGACAGACAGACAGACAGACAGACAGAGATTGTCTTTTATATAATAGTATAGATTTAGGCATCCCCCTAGGGCGTGAAAATAAGCTTTTAATCAAATCATATCGGCGAAAGAGTACTAGTACTTTACTGATGTGCTTTTTCAGTTTTTTTTTTCGATATTTTCAAAATTCACTCCAACAATTTTTTTTTTTTTAATTCAAAAATCAATTATTTTTTAGATTCTCTTTAAAATGTATATTCTCATTTTGTCATTGAAATCTTCTGAAGACCGCTTTACTCTTGTACTCCATAGAAAATATAGGAGAAATGATTGCCATGGTAACAAAATATAAATATTTTCCCATATAAATTTTACATCTTGAAAATCGAATGTACCGTACTGTCGGAAACTAAATACATGTCGACACAAAAAATCTGGTGTGACAAGCACAGAACATATCTTTCGATTACCGAAGGAAATAAAAATTTATGTGCTGTGCGACCAGACACACCAGATTTTATATAATAAAATTGCTAATTAATTTCAAAAAATAAAATGATTTAATTACAAATAAAAATAATATTAGCATTAATTTTTATTAAATCTAGTCAAAATAATATATGAATGAAATTAGCCATTATAAATGATTTGATTGTTGTTGGGCGCTCGCAGCGCCAATGACGTCATTCCTCCTGGCTAGTTGTTCAATCAGTCTAAAGGAGAGCGTCGAGTTTTGACCCACGCGTTCCGGGAGTGCGAAATGTATTGTGAATTTTTATTATTTATAAAGTGCATATATCATTTGTATTTATGTTAGTGATTGATTAATATCTCCGCGATGTGTTATGTGTTTAATAAGTGTTTGAAAATACCAAATGGAGAAGAATTTTGGAAAATATCAAATGGAATTGCGAATGGGCTGCGATCACAACGGTGAGTTGAGATGAGATCCTTTTATTTAAGCAAACGGTCAAAAAGATGGCGAAGTCTATTTAATCGATATTCGATTTAATTTCATTTTTAGTAATATCTACAATTATTTGACTACATTTTTTTAAAATTTTTTAATATATAATTGCTTTGTTTTGATAAGCCATTTATATTTATTTACAATCTCACATACACATTTTCAGATTTCTTAATTCATTGAGAGCCATCAATTTTAATTTGGGCAATGAATATAAATCAAATACAAGACACACAGACACACATACACGCGAACGCTTCACTCACACAACCGTGAGTTTTCGCGCGCCCGCCTTCTCATACATTCACACACACACAAACGTTAGCTATTTGGCGCGGTGCTCACACACATACACACTCACACTAATACGCGCGCGCTTTCGCGCGTCGCGCTGATACACATTGGCTCTCACAGACACTCATATACAGTGACGACGTTTTTTTTCTCAGAGGGGTGGGGGAGGGGGCAGGAATGAGACAAACTTATCAGTAGGGGGGGGGGTTGACAAGTGGACAATATACATATAGGCTATATATAGCTTATTAACAGAGAAAAAAATTAAATTAAATTCAAAACTTTTTTTTTTTTAATAAGGTCTGTTTCGGCATCGAAAGCCATTTAGACCCCGTCTCTATTTATTACTTTCTCTTACCCTATATATGAAATATATAGAGAGAGAAAGTATTGCGATCATGTCAAAAATTCGATGTCGAGATTTTGATGGATATACACGTTTTGAGGTCCTTTGAGTCCAAAAAAGTGGGTCCCGCAAATTGGTCTGTGTGTGGTTTTTTTAATCATGAAGGAAATTAGGCTAGGAGGTTGAAATTTTATATTTAAGTTAGGCACCCCTATGGGACGTGACACGCAAGGGCGGATCCAGAGGTGTTTCTCGGGGGGGGGGTAATCTGGTGTGACTCGTCGCACAACACACTATTTTTTCTTAATTTCGGTAATTTAAAGGCGCATTCTCTACTTGTTTGCCAGAATATTAATACAAATCAAATTTTTAAGTATTAATTTTTAAAATTTTACATTAAAAATAAATTTTTTTTCGAAAAAAAAGTATTTTTTTAAATCTCGGAGGGGGTAATTACCCCCTTTACCCCCCCCCCCCCTTTGTATCCGCCCTTGGTGACACGAAGCTTTTGAACAAAATCGACCAGAGTACTAGGACTTTACTGATGCTCTTTTTCAGTTTTTTACTTTCTCTTACCTCTATATATATGTTAATATATATAGAGAGAGAAAGTATTGGATTCATGTCAAAAATTCGATGTCGAGATTTTGAGGGATCTTCACGTTTTGAGGTCCCCTGAATCCAAAAAAAGTGGTTTTCGCGACATGGTCTGTCTGTGTGTGTGTCTGTGTGTGTCTGTGTGTCTGTCTGTGTGTGTGTCTGTGAACAAAATATCTCAAGAACGAAAAGAGTTAGGAGGTTGAAATTTTATATTTAAGTTAGGCACCCCCATGGGACCTAACACGAAGCTTTTGACCAAAATCGACCAAAGAGTACTAGTACTTTACTGATGCACTTTTTCAGTTTTTTTCGATTTTCTCAAAATTTGCTCCAACGATTTTTTTAAAATTCAAAAATCAATTATTTTTTAGATTCTCTTTAAAATGTATATTCTCATTTTGTGATTGAAATCTTCTGAAGGCCACTTTACTCTTGTTCTCCATAGAAAAGATAGGAGAAATGGTTGCCATGGTAACAAAATATAAATATTTCGCCATACTTATAAATTTTACATCTTGAAAATCGAATGTACCCTACTGTCGGAAACTAAATACATGTCGACACAAAAATCTGGTGTGACAAGCACAGTACACAACATTCGATTACCGAAGGTAAGAGAAAGTTGTGTGCTGTGCGCCAGTCACACCAGATTTTTTTTTCGATTTTCTCTAAATACGCTCCAACGATTTTTTTTTTAATTCAAAAATCAATTATTTTTTAGATTCTCTCTTCTTCTGTCCTCGGGGTCCTTACTCTACCCCTTCACTCCCCCCTATTCAATGCTGTTGTCTCCGACAGGCCAAGCTCGGTCATGTCTCTCTTGACCCGATGAAGCCAAGTCATCCTATCTCTATAAAATGTATATTCTCATTTTATTTATTTATTTAGTAAAAACTTTACATTCACTCAACAAAAAAAATTCCATTGCAGAGTGAACTGGGAACAAATAATCATTTCACAAGATAAATTTTGTCATTGAAATCTTCTGAAGACCACTTTACTCTTGTACTCCATAGAAAAGATAGGAGAAATGGTTGCCATGGTAACAAAATATAAATATTTTGCCATACTTATAAATTTTACATCTTGAATTCAATCGTACCCTATGGTCGGAAACTAAATACATGTCGACACAAAAAATCTGGTGTGACAAGCACAGTACACAACTTTCGAATACCGAAGATAAGAGAAAGTTGTGTGCTGGGCGCCAGTCACACCAGATTTTTCTTTTTTGTATTAAAATTCATATAAATGAATTATTATTTAGATGGCCTTTTAAAAAGTATATCAGTAATATTTTGTGAAAATTGTTTGAAGTACACTTTGATGATGTAATTTAGTTTTTTTTTTTTTTTTATTTTTATTAATTTGATGAATATAATAAAAATAGAAAATAATTTTATTGCTTTTTTCTTATTATTATTTTCTGCTCGATTTAATTGTTTCTGAGAATAATGGGCGAATTGTTTGAAATCAGGTTTTATTTTTAGACGATGGAAGGACGGAAAGTCGGCTTCTTTTAGAGAATCTCTTTATCATTTGGACTCATGATCTTCCCTCTCTTTCGATTTGGGTGAATAAATCTCAATGCATTAATCCAATACATTTTATTTACTTTTTTGGCCTAGTTTGAAATTAAGGTGCTATGGAAAACTAAATATATCTCGACCCAAAAAATCTGGTGTGCCCTCGGCCCTTGGTGTCAAGCGTATTCAAGTGTATTGGTTAGCGTGCTGACTATTTGTACCTAGGGTCGCGGGTTCCCATCCCGTCCTAGGCGACAAAATTTATTTAAATTGTATTAGCTACCAAGCAATTTAAATAAATAGGGACAAAGTCTAAATGCCGAAAAAGCCTTAAATTAAAATATTAAAAAAAAAAAAAATTGTTTAAATAACAATATTGTAAATTTAATATGTATATCATCCCACGACTTTGGTTTCAAGCTGACTGAGGGAGGGGGACATCCAGGGGACACATGCGATTGTCGGAGGGGGGCGCTTTCCTCTCTAGCCCCCCCCCCCCCGTAGCGCCGTCACTGCACATACACCTAAATATACATATGCTCGAGCGCTCAAGAAACAAGAAATTTTATTTGCTCTAAAATATCTCTTAACCTCGAAACCTTAGCACAATGGTAGAGAACTCGCCTCTCATGCTAGGATTTTCACTTTATTTATTTCAATTTGAAAATTGGAATTTTATTTAATCTAAATTTACTCCTGAAAGTTAGATTTTTCAAAAATCTGGTGTGGCAGCCCATTTTTCACAACTTTCTCTTACTTTCGTGTCTGCTCTTTATTTTTTTCTTTTTTTTTTTAGCCTACTTAGATCTTTAGTTTTTTATTTTCTTCTTCATTTTCATTCAAGTCATAAATATCATGAAGACCTGAATGACTTCGGGAATAAAAATAAGTTTTATGGAAATTATACCCATTTAATCTATATAGGCCGAGCGGAGTGTCCGTCTGTCTGTCTCTGTTTGACAAACTTCCCGTTGGAATGTTGAAACGAAATTTTGCAGTCTTATAGATGACGTTGTGGAGAGTCCTGAAAAAATACTCTGGTCCCAAAATTACTATAGCTTTATGTGTTATTAATTCCTAAAAATACGATTTCTCCCATAGGAAATGTATAGAGAAATCTTTATGTATTCTTTGCATTTTTGTATTCTGTGAATGTAAACAAATATTCAAGCAGGCACTGGATTGGAATAGTGATAATAATTTTTTTTGATAATTAAGAAAAGGAGATGGTCCGTCTCAGGCGGGCGGCCCGGCTAGTTACATTATTAAAATTTGTAGTATACAAGGAGTTAAAGTCCAAAACCCACTTCTCTCTCCATTTTTTTTTAATATATATTTTTTGATAATAAAATAGAATATTTCTTTTTTGTTTGCTCTCAGCTTATCTTGGGTCATTCCCTGCAGCTATTCAATCATTACTAACGGATTGCCGATACTAATATCAATATAAATGATGTCTAAACAAATATCGATCAACACGGACACTGGACAAAAACAAACAAATTATAAAACAATAGGTCAAATTTCAAGTGGATTATTTCCTTTAATCCTTAATTATAGAGCAAGCACTTTAAGCCTGTGAAATGACTTTTGACGGAGTGAAACAAAATTGTAATCAATCGACTTAATTGAAGTTGAACTTTTTTGAAGTACCGAAATATCATCTCAACTAGGTTTTTTTTTTTTTTATCTGTCTCTTACCTATATATAAGGCCGAGTCAAAAAATAAAATGCAAGACATATGCAGCCAAAATTATTTCTTTTTTTGTGCCGTTCCAGGCTGACGTTTCGGCCACTGGTCTAGGCCTGGTTCAGAGCCGGAGGCAAGAATAAATGAAATTTAAAATTTCTGCGACTTACATTCGCATGAACGGAACTCCATAAGGACAACGATTCTTTCGAGGCGATTAAAATTAAAATTCTTTCTTTGTCCTTATGAGCTCTCCGTTCATGTGAATGTGTGACGCTGAAATTTTAATTTTCATTTATTCTCGCCTCCGGCTCTGAAGATGGCCTAGACCAGTGGCCGAAACGTCAGCCTGGAACGGCACAATAAAAGAAATAATTTTGGCTGCATATGTCTTGCAATTTTTTTTTTTACTCCTCCTTAGAAATACTTCCAGCCACAAAGGCATAGGCCCCTACGTCAATATATAGGGGAGAGGGGGGGACATTGGGACACGAGGCACATTGGGACATTCAAATTTTAGCGCTACTAAATGTAAAGTTAGATTGTACTCTTTGACCATTAGTGTGCATTAAGTACCCATTTTATTATAGAAAAATTTTAACAGCGTCAAGCTACGCCATAGCTAGTTACACGTTGCTACATCATAGTTGACCGGCGTTGTAAAAAAATCGGAAATCGTTTGAGGTCGATTATTTTTCATATGAACGTTTGAATTAAGAGAGTTGAAATATTAGAGATAAGTGTACTTGTTTATTCTTACTATTTCGGTACATGCAGATGTAATTGTTTATTTTAGCCATTTGTATAGCCTCATTTTGTTTATAAACATGATTGAGGTAGATTGGGACATCTAGAGAGAGGCACATGTGGACACTAATAAATAAGAAATTATATATAATATTCAAGATATTATATTGTGGACAGGGCCGCAGACAGACTTGACGGGCCCCTGGGCTACTTACTAATATAGCCCCCCTCCCCCCCCAAAAAAAAAAAAAATTATTTTTTGTATTTATATATTTTTTTTTTTCTCTTTTTTTAAATGAATCGTTTATTTCAGAAACCACCTAAGCGACAAAATTTCAAATCATGTGTTTTTGGTGCTACTGAACAATTACTACAACAGCTAAGAGTGAACAGATAAAACTGCGTTGGCTGTTTTTATATATCTACCAGTGGCGTATTCAGGGGGGGGGGCAGGGGGGCCGGGCCCCCCCCAAAGCCTTCTCTAAAACAAAAAAATACCTACTGTTTTCCATAATGATTTTTTTTTTTTTTTAATAATTATTTTATTAACTCATAAATTCTAAAATCTAACAAAAAAAACTTATAAATAATTGAAAAAATCTCTAATATTTACGAATTTTGTATTAAAATTATTTTTTATTTCAAGAAAATTTTTTTTTTATTTGTTTCTTATTTATAATTAGAGACCGGACAAAAAAGCATAAAAAAATGGAAAAAACGTGCTTAAAAAGCATAAAAAGCTTGAATAAAAAGTTGTTAAATAAGCATTATAAGTTGAAAAAAAGCATCTAATAAGCAATTTTTACTCATACCAATGGCGTATACAATTTTTTTTTTAAAGAAACTAAATTTATTCCGCCCCGCCCTGCGAAAATTTTTTTTTTTGCGGAACCAAATTTTTTTCACCCTGCGGAAAAAAATTTTTTTACAGGGATATATTTTTTCACACTGCGGGGTTTTTGGAAAATTTGGGGGGGGGGCGCCCCCTCTTATATACGTCCTTGGTGTATGCGTGTGTGAATGGGAAAAAGTTTTTTAATAAAAAAAAAAAAAAAAAATTATAAATATTCGTAAAATAAGTTCAAATAAGCACGAAGGGGAAAAAAAAGCATGAAAACTCAAAAAAAGCATTAAAAATGCAATCTCAATGCACTTAGTATTTCCTAATTCGTATAGAAATTAAATATCTAATGGTTGCTTATAAAATTCAGCAATAAGCATTTTGCTTAAAATCCGGTCTCTATTTATAATTATTATATTATCTAAAAAAAATTTCTCCACTTTAAGTTTATTGGAGAATGGGGGGGGGGGGTTCATAAAACTTTTGGGCCCCCCCTCCCCCAAGCAGAAATCCTGGCTACGCTACTGATATCTAGGGTAACAAAATTGTTTAAAATAATAAAACTGCATTATTATTTACACTTTAGATTAAAATTAGACATACAATGAAAATGAAAAGGGGGGGCGATAGGTGTTAGTCAGCCTCCAGAAAGGGGCGAAGGGCCAAAAAAGGTTGGGAACCACTGTGTTAGATTGTGCCACCTTTATTCACCAAATTATTTTTTAGAACAAAACAAATTGGTTTTGTCCACATCTGCCTCTTCACTGTCCAAATCTACCTCACCCAAGAGGTACATTGGGACAATTTGGATTTTTTGGAAAATTGCAAAAATCTAATTCATCTATTGGTGAATAAGCGCTAAGCCTATGGCAATAGATAGTGCATTTATCAGTGTCAACAACATAACATTATATGATCAATAATATTGAAAGCCAAACTATACACAGC
>JAKCPI010011741.1:0-19700 GCA_023213315.1 Euborellia annulipes | reverse complement strand
AATTGAATGATTTTCTGAAAATTTTCAGTTAAACGCCTACGAGTTTCACTTGCATCGTGGTTTCATAAAACCACACAATGTTTTTTTTTTTAAATAAATCGTAATACTCTTGATGACAACAAATATTTTTACATTTCCTCTACAATTAAATTTTCTTCTTTCCAAAGATTCAAAGATTCAAAGAGCAAAATTAACTAATAAAAGAAAAAAATATACATTTACTTATAAATAACTTTTTTTTTAGTATGACGACGAGTTGAAGGAAATATTTTCCTGTCCCAATATTTAAATACAGTAATTTGTTATAAACAAAAAAAAAAAAATAAATGGAGGTAAAAATAAAATTATAGTAGGCGGAATATTTATGACAAATTTTAATATCGTGGGCGCTCATTGAAACTTTAATAGGAAATTAAATAAATTATTCATTGAGAACCCAAAAAAAAAAGTTATTTTCCTCTTTTAGTACATTTTAAAAAAATATTTGTAATATCGGGGATGGGGGCGGGCAGTATTAATGTTTAATAATTAACAAAATATATATATCACTTTTCTAAAGTCCTCTCTTGAGGGTACTTGGATGGCGACCACGAGCTGCTCGGAGTCTCTTCCTTCTTCCTCTTTTCAACAGGCGTCAGACCGTGCGACGGGCCGGCCTGTTCTATCCTTCTCGGTCGCAAAAAAATCATGATAAGGTTAGAGGGAAAAAGTGAAGTCTGCCGACCCCGAATCGCGGGAATAAGAAGAACACAGAAGAAGAAGAAAGAAGATATCACTTCTCTAAAGTGTATATATTCTGAAAATCACTTTTATTTTTTCTTTCTTGTTTATGAAATGTACCTAGAGAAAGTTTTATAAAATTTGACCTCGAAATTTTAGAGAACAATTTTGTATTCTCGGTATCTGAGTTAACAACAAAATATTTTTCCAATAATGTTGCGTGAATATGATATCCAAAAAACTCAACGAGTCAGAGCGATGAAATTTGGTATCCTGGGGGCGCAATTTTTGCCCAACCAAAGACAAATTCATCACGAAAATTTGTTATCTTACAATTTATAAAAATAATATTCTTTTCCTAATTTTCCAAATTATTAGTTTTTTTTTTTAAATTTCTTAAAGGTAAACCTTTTTCCCTTTGTGATTGTTACTGGGGAGAGAATAATTATCAGTTTCTCACCACATTAATGCACTGGGGGGGGGGGGTAATTTTTTGCTCTAAGCTGGATTTGATCTAGAATTTTGCTTATTTTTCAAGAATTTCATTTTATCCTATTTAATACTTCGCAAGATTATAAATAAGGTCATTAATAAATATGTTTCTGGAAATATTGACTTTAACTAATTAATGTTAAAAATTAATTAAAGCTTTCACCTAAAGTCCAAAATAGAAGTATTGTTATGAATATTTATTTTGGGTTAGCAAGTGACGAGAAAGACTTTGCACATTTCGCACCACCTTAATAAATTATATTCAATAATCAAAGCCGAGTAAATCTAATGTTACTCATTTGAATAGCCTACATTCAATTATCACAGTAATTTAAACTAAATATCGATGAGGGTAGAGTTTCGCTACGCTTATGCCATCTATGAGAAAACTCCCGAAATAAAAATGTTTATAAATTTGTTACATTCATCTAATTTATAGAATAAAATAAATTATTATTAAAATTTTTAATATCTGAACCATATTTTAAAATGAAGAACAAGAGTAAAGTGGTCTTCAGAAGATTTCAATGGTAAAATGAGAATATACATTTTAAAGAGCATCTAAAAAATAATTGATTTTTGAATTTGAATCAAAATCGTTGAGAAAATCGAAAAAAGAAACTTGGTGTGTGGTCTGACGCCTGCTGAAAGAGGAAGGAAGAGACAGACATACAAAGAAAATAAAAACTGCCTGTCCCAGCTCGGGCAGCTCGTGGTCACCATCCACGTACTTACAAGAGATGGGTCCCTGAGCGAAGAAAAGCCATTAATAATTTATTATTTATAATTGTGTGATATTTATAATTTATTTACAATATTAAAAAAATTTATACAGAATTATCTTTTTTTACAGAATCAGAATTTAATGACTTAATATAAATATCTAATTCATCTTCTTCTTCTTCTTGTTGTTCTTCTTCTATTTCAGAACCATTTTGTGGTGAAATATCATTAGGCGTTTCTGAATCAAAATAATTATCTTCTTTATCTTGATTCTCGATGACGTCTTCTTCTATTTCTTGATTATCGTCAATTTCTCTAGAAAAATAACAAATTTAATATTTATAACAATAGTGAAGTTTATTTATAAAATTTTACCTATAGTCAAATTCCGGATCATTGCCAATTATGAATTGATTATACATATAAGAACGAAATTCTTCTTTAAGTAAATCTCTTTCTGTGTCGTTTAAAGATTTATGTGTAGATGAAATATCATTATCATCGCTATCTACCTCACCATCATCACGATCATCATCGTCTTCGTCAGAGGTTTCTATTTCTTCTGACAGAAATTCTGATTTCTGTGTTTTTTTCAATTCTTCCATTTGTTCGTTTTCTACTTGTTTTAATACAACATCGATCAGGCTTAAAAAAAAAAAAAATAAAATAAATATATATATGAAGTTTCCTAATTTAATAATAATCAAGTTCAATAATATTTAAAAAATCTGGCGATGCATTGCAGAATTTTCGAATATCGAAGAGAAATTTGATTTATGTGCGATTGATCAAACAAGATTTAAAATAAAAAAACAGTCCTCTGGACTCAGTCCCCTGTCAATTTAAGGGGTCTTTACTATTACTTATTCAGTAATGGGAATGTTTTTTCTGTTTCTAACCTGCCAATTAGCACAGCATTCTCTATTATATTTCAAATTTCATTAAATAAAAATATTTATTTAATGTAAACAAATCCTCAAGCAGCCACTGGACCATAATTCACAAAATAAAAGGATTTTAAGAAGGCTTTTTAAAAGATTCATATTTAGAAAACGCCTGGGTGGGACTTAATATTGTCCCTCAATGTACGTAATTGTTTTTTTAATATTTAACAAAAATATGCTTGGGACATAAAAGTATGTGCCAGTTTCTAATTGGTAGAGAACGCCTATATATATATTATATCATCATATATATATAAATGTTCTGGAAGACTTCTGCTCCAGTCTCTATGAGTTTGTATTAAGTCCATAAGAATTATTTTTAAAAACAATTAAGTAATAATACCCTCGAAGAAATTCCAACGCAAAATATTTTGACATAAAACAAGTAATCACAAAATCTCACTCTACATTTTCATCTTTAGTTTTGAGTTATTTCCATGTTACCTTTGATTTTCTTTCATATTTTTTTCTTTCAAATTTCTTATTTCATCTGGAGTCATAAATTTTTCAATGAGCTGTTCGTACATAAAAGGATTTCGTTTTTTCATCTCAGAATCACTAAAATAATTGCCATACTTAATCATTTTTGACAAAGCTTGATAACGTTTATTTCTAAGTGTTATCTGAAAAAAATAAAATAAATTTTAATTAATATAATTAAATTTTAAAAAATTATAAGCATTACTTTAGAAGATTTATGTTTTTTCTGGAACTGCTTAACAAGGAATTCTATTGAATAACTTGAGTCACTTTGAATAGATGAAAAATACTCTAAATGTTTTGGCAAAAGATATTGACCAAATCTTGTTAAAAATTGTACTGGACTTTTATTTAAAAGCTTTTTAAAAATATCTATCTTTTGAGCTGGATTTAAATCAGGATCATCTCTTTGTTGATTAATGGGAATTAAATCATTTGTGTTTGCTAGATATTCGAACATTTTATTTTTTAATTGTTCATTTATATTATCGGATTCTTGATTCGATACCTCCATATTAACATAATAAATTTTAAACTTTATTGATAAATTATTTAAGATCGACAACTTTATAATATTTTAGAATAATAATAAAATTTGAATGTGTTTATTAGAGAAAAATTTGACTTTTAAAACATTAAGTGTGAAATTAGGAACTAATTTCACGTAAACATGACTACCAAAGTTAATCCCCCTCGATTTCTCATGTGATTATTTCATTATTTTTACAAAAGAAGTTGAAAATATTTTTGGAATTATATTCTATGTTTGAAGTACAAAAGTTACCATTAAAATTTTTTCATATTTATAATTACAAGAGGTATGACGTATTTTGGTACACACTGTGAGTGAAAATCTGTGACTTTTTGCTTTGCGCATGCGTATGAAAAAAATAAATTTGATTTACTGAATTTTCAAACAGATTTTTTTATTTAAAATTAGAAAAAAAAAAAACTTGTCATTAGGATTACATTTTTAAATTTACTTCTGTTTAGTTTTCTAAATATTAAAAATCGAGATTGAGCTTTCCTCGATATTCTAAAAATTTCCTATTTGGTTAGAAACTTTTTAAAAAATTTATTTAAAATTTCGAGACATACAACTATATATATTGCAAGGGCGGATACAAGGGGGGGGGGGGGGGTAAAGGGAGTTACCCCCCCACGAGATTTGAAAAAATACCTTTTTTTTCGAAAAAAAATTTATTTTTAATGTAAAATTTTAAAAATTAATACTTAAAAATTTGATTTGTATTTATATTCTGGCCAACAAGTACAGAATGCGCCTTTAAATTACCGAAATTAAGAAAAAATTGTGTGCTGTGCGACGAGTCACACCAAATTACCCCCCCCCCCCGAGAAACACATCTGGATCCGCCCTTGATATATTGAAAGAGATATTATGAACAAAGAGCCTCGAATAGACGCGGATAGTCAGAATTTACAATTTATTTAAATGTAAGATTTCTCTCTCTTTAAATCCACCCCGGATCTAGGGGGGCAGTGGGTGCATGTGCCCCGGGCGGCAGATATCAGGTGGCGGCAATTAAAGAAAGATTTACTAAAAAAAAGGCAAAATGTTATGAATTTTGTATAGAAAATTTTAAGGAGGGGGCGGCAAATTAAATTTCCCCCCCCTAAAAAATCTCGTAGTTCCTGCCTGTTATCTGTACGAATGATTAAGGTATCGGGAAAAAAATTATTTCTTTAAATAAAAAAAAAATTAACTTTCTTAAAATTGTTTATTAATTTAATTTAAAGGGAGGAAGTTTTGTATATAAATAAAAAAAAAAAAAATTATATAAAATCAACTTATATTAATTTGATTTAGATTTATAAAAAATATTTTATTTTATTTTTTTAATTTAACAAAATACTTTATTAAAAATAAAAATTAATGACAAAAATGAAAAAAAAAAAAAAATATTTTTTTATCTTACAGAAATAATTTTCTAAAAAAATATATTTATAAATTAATCCTCCACCAACAATAAACAACTTTAGTCTTTTGAAGTACATAAAAACAAATTATTTGTCTTGACTATTATAAATAAGTACGTCATTTTTCTGATAACAAAACTTGTTTATGTTCGAAATAAGCGTTTAATCTAGTCTCTCCGTATTCCTGAAACAAATTTAATTAATCATTTTATTTGGATTGATCTCCATCAACTGTTATATTCTTGAACTTGACTCACCCAATAGTCAAATGGAATAGTCGATACACTAGCATTGACAATAGACCACAATGCCCAAAATAAATGGGAGGCAAGAGTAAATGCTCGTATTTCATTAAGTATTACTTCTACACTGTATTTCGTAAAATCTTTAACTAAAGAATCTTGACCTTCAATATATGCATTTAAGTAACAATTTATAAACCATTCCTGAAAAAAAAAGAAATTTCAAATTGTTATGAATAGAGTGATTGGTGAAAGATAGAAGGCAGCTAATAAAATCATTAATTATAAAGTAATTGGAGAATAACAACCAGCAGATTAATCGCTCCACCTGACGTCCTTTATTTGGCAAATATTTATGACATGCATCCAGTGGCGGATCTAGAGGTGTTTCTCGGGGGAGGGGGGGGGGGTAATCTGGAGTGACTGGTCGCATAGCACACATTTTTTTCTTAATTTCGGTAATTTAAAGGCGTATTCTATACTTGTTTGCTAGAATATAAATATAAATCAAAATTTTAAGTATTAATTTTTAAGATTTTACATTAAAAATACATACAAAAAGTATTTTTTTCAAATCTCAGGGGGGGTAATTACCCCCTTTACCCCCCCCCCTGTATCCGCCCTTGCATGCATCATCCTCAGTGACGCGCTTTAAAATTTAATTAACACAAAAATAAACAGAGATGAGAAATACATAATATTATTTCTTTAAAAATAATTTTATAAAAGATTACGCACAGGATGTAATAGGTGGGCTTGGTCCAAAAATTATTTAAATGCGTCATACATGTTTTTTGTGAGGCGCCTTCTTTAAGCTGATGACCGCTCTGACGCAGAATTGATATTAAAAAATACATAATAAAGTAATCTATTAAAATCTTCGTTTATAAATTTGTCATTAGATGGCACCTCCGTATTGATTTTGTCTTCATTAAAATAGATTACTTTATTAGTATTTTCAATATCAATTCTGCATCTACATCTATGACGCATTTAAATAATTTTAAACCCACCTATTACATCCTGTGCGTAATCTTTTATAAAATTATTTTTAAACAACTGTAATATTGTGTATTTCTCATCTCTGTTTATTTTATTGTTAATTAAATTTTAATGCGCGTCACTGAGAATGATGCATGTCATTTGCGTAGAAATATTTGCCAAATAAAGGACGTCAGGTGGAGGGATTAATCTGCTGGTAGTTATTCTCCAACCCCATTACTCTACTCATCACAGCCTACTAAATAATTAATTATAAAATTCTATATTCAATTTTGGTATATTCCTCCCACCTTCTTGCAGTAGTTTAGAAACATTCCTTATTCCCGATAGGATGTTTTTATTGTCATATCAAGGATTGAGGATAAATTTACGCGGATTACATCTGTCCTGAAGAAGGCCGGAAGAATCGACCAAAACATCAACAGAATATATTATTTTACAATTAATGGCTTTTATTGGCCGCCTTCTATTTGCTCAGGGGCCCACATCTTGTGGGTACGTGAATGGCGACCACGAGCTGCCCTAGCTGGGACTGGCAGTACTTCTTATCTTTGCATGTCAGTCTCTTTCCTTCTATATTTTCAACAGGCGTCAGACCGTGCGACGGGCCGGCCTGTATTATTCCTTCCCGGTCGAAAAAACCCACCCCCTCCGCTGCCCCTGCACCGCGGGATTAAGGCAAAGAAAGAAGAAGATTGGCTGTATTTTACGACTATCGTAAGTTCAGCCGCTACACTTTTATTATTCATCTTTCAGGGGCGTATATACAAATTTTTTCGGGGTGGGGGGCCCGCAGAGAAAATTTTTTGACGAAACTAAATATTTTTTTCCCGCAGGTCGGCAAAATTTTTTCCCCTGCCATGAAAATCATTTTATCTTTTTTTTTTTTTTAAGGACAAAATTTTTCTGCCCTTCAAAATTTTTTTTTTTTGCGTAACTAATTTTTCCAACAGGGTGGCAAAATTTTTTCCCCTGCCATGAAAATCATTTTACCTTTTTTTTAGATACACGAAATTTTTTCCGCCCTGCTAAAATTGATTTTACCTTTTTTTAGGATGACGGAATTTTTTTTCGGGGGGATGGGGGCCGGCCTCCTTGAATAAAAGAAATATATTAAGGAAATATGAAAAGGGGGCGGTAAATCGACTTAATCCATTCATTAGGCGGCATACTTTTAAATCCGGCCCTGGCCGCGGGTTGGCCACTCTTGTTTTAAAAGAAAGTTAATAAATTTCACTTACTTGTTGTTCTCTTGTAGGAAATTTATCAGGACGAGCCCAAAAATAAGGATGATTCTCATTACTATAATCATAAAGCCACTCACACATATGATTCGCAAAATCAAATCCTCGATAATTATACGAACAATATTCATAATCAATTATTACTATATTTATATTATTGTCTGATTCTTTTAATAAAATATTACCCTCTTGTAAATCATTATGACAAAATACTACCGGAGAATTTTGTGCGAGTAAAAATGGCCTGAAAAAAAAAAGAAATTTGTTAGTGAATTTTAGTAGATATTTTGATAATATACATTTTCTTACTTTAGCCATTCAACTTCTGCATTAAAATCGATACTATTTAATTTTTGTACTCTTTCAGGAAATTTTTCCATCATTTCAGGTTTGCTTGTGAAAATAGAAATGCTTTTAATCCACCTTAAAAAAATAAATAAAGTATTATATGAAGTTTAATAATTTATAAAATATTATTTATATTTACCTAATCATACAATCCCATAACCAGTTAGGTTCTTTATTAATAGGCACTTTCATTTGATGGATTTTGGCAATTTGTTCTGCTATTAGTTTTGATAATTCTGGATCAGATAATTCTACGGTTTGAAGAGCACGAGCCTGGGGAATAAAATTTTAATATTAGGCCCTGATTATTTATTTATTTTTTTTTCAGTGGGGCAACCAGAATTTACTTAATTTTTTTAACGAACCTGTTAGCTTCTCGAGGATTTTGAATAAAAAGATTACTAGTACTTTACTAATATATAATATACAGTAGAGTCCCGTTAATCCGAACTAATTGGGACCGAGGGTCGTTCGGATTCTCGGGAAGTTCGGATTAACCGGAATTGTAAGCTTGAATTAGTTAATTTTGATAATAAAGTCGTATTTATAACGTTGTAAACCGTGAAACTTGTCGGTGATATTAAACTCTTAATAAATATTTCATAATAATAATAAAATAAAGTTCCTTTAATGTCTAATTTTCATTTATATTCCTCTTAAAAAAAAGAAAAAAAAAAATCGTACGCAAAAAGAGTTCGGATTAACCAGAAGTTCGGATTAGCGAGGTTCGGATTACCGGGACTCTACTGTATTATTACTTTATTATATTTAGTAATAACATACTTTACTAATGTACGTGTTTAGTTTTTTCGATTTTCTGAAAATCGTCCCTAACAGTTGTTATCATACTACATAGTCTGCTCAGGGGCCCACATCTTGTGGGTACGTGGATGGCGACCACGAGCTGCCCGAGCTGGGACAGGCAGTCCTTCAGTTCTTTGTATGTCTGTCTCTTCCTCTTTTCAACAGGCGTCAGACCGTGCAACGGTCCGGCCTGTCCTATTTCTTCCGGTCGCAAAAACGCATGATAGGAATGGAGGGAAAACAGTGAGGTCCGCCGACCTCGAATCACGGGAATGGAGCGAGGACAGAAGAAGAAGATAAATTTTAATCAAAATCGTTAAAGCCAATTGTGAGAATAATAAAAAAAAAATTGAAAAAGTACATCAGTAAACTGCTAATACTCTGGTCGATTGGAATGAACGCTTAAGTATAAAATTTGAGTATCCAGACTTCTTTCGTTTTTGAGTTATTTCATTTAACCCACATTTTTGATATTTCACTTGAAATTAATTCAAATGATTGTGAAAATGACGTCAAATTCAAGCTAAAAGGGAATCGCCTCCTTTTTATGGCGATTTCAAGAAAAGCAATAAAACACCCATTTAAAAGCAATAAAATCTCTTTCAGAGAAATTTACATAAATATTATGTTTTGATATTTTAACAGGAATCGATCTTCTTGAAATTTAAGATTTTTTCACAATAAAATAAATTGATTTCAAGTGAAATATCAAAAAATGTGACTTAAGGGAATTACTCAAAAACGAAAAAACTCTCGATACTCAAATTTTATACTTAAGCCAAGTACCTATGTCGCAAGTATTTCAAGAAATTTCAATCACATCGGCCAAAGAGTACTGGTACTTTACTAATGCACTTTTTCAGTTTTTTTCGATATTCAGTTAGGAATCTAAGATGACGAAAAAACTTAAAAAAAAAAACATAACCAAACTTAAAAAAATACTCGAACTTAGTGGTATCGGTACTTTTCTTCCAATACTTTACTGGTATCGATACTTTCCTTTCGATACGATACCGAGTATAATATAATCGATACTTTTTTTCGATACCACATCCCTAAGTGTGACAAGAACCTGTGATAACATATCATTTAGATCCGGCCATTAGTTGCGCCAACTAGAGAATTTGGCTGGGAGGGGGTATGGGACCAGCCATCCTCGCTGGGGGCCTGGAAAGTCCATATTTTCTCAATTTTTCTTGGGGCAGGGAGCTTTCGGGGGGGGGGGGGGGGCGCACGGCACACCCCTAGTTACACCCATGGATCTGACTGAGGAAGGCAAACAACAAAGTGGCCGAAACCGCCAGGTCTGAGATCTGGAGATTGAATTAATAAAAAATATATAAAATTATTATTTATATACAGGGTGGTCCCGAACTCATGGTACAAACTTTAATGGTAGGTACAGGACATCGTAACAATGATTTATTGTATAGGAATGTATAGTCGCAAGTGATGCGGTGAGGCGTAAACAGGGGAAATAACGGCCCAAAGGAAAAACAATGATTTTATTGAAAGCGTTGTTGACAAGTGTCATGTTTACAGTAAGTGTTCAAAATTGCATCCACCAGTAGCGATACATGCTTGACAGCGTCGGTGGAGCGATTGTCGTACACGTCCACTCCGCGCGATACATTCGTAACGCAGCTCTGCCGTTACCCTTTGCACGGCCGTACATGTAATGCATGTCTGCTTTTTCTGCATACGTAAAGTCACCCATCGTCTACGGCAGCACAATTGTGAATGACGCTTTCCCTACTGCGATGCATCATGTTCAACGGCGGCTAGACATCTACTGCCCTCTACCGGCAATGATACCAACCGATCACTCCATTTCTCTTTCCTTTTATTTCCCCTGTTTACGCCTCACCGCGTCACTTGCGACTATACATTCCTATACAATAAATCATTGTTACGATGTCCTGTACCTACCATTAAAGTTTGTACCATGAGTTCGGGACCACCCTGTATTTTCATTGGACTGATTTGACCTATGCTTTCTACTACATTACATATTACTTCTGAAATTGACACACTTGAGCGTGATAGCCATAGAGACTATCTATTCTCTCTCCTGGGGCGGGGAGGGGCGGGTCGACCCCCCAAACCCAGCCTATTAGTTGCGTTTCTGTTTCCCTTGCAAATCAATTGGAAACAATGTTTTAGAAGAGGATCATCTTCTGTCTACCTCCCTGATCTAAGATTTTATAATTCGAAATTAAACTTTAGTCACGCTCACTCAATATCTATCTAGTTTCTAATTCATTGAGAATCAAAGATGAATATTATTCATACTTTACCGGAATGTATTCTTCCAGTCGTCCACCTTTAAAAACCCCCCATAGTCTTGGTCCACGTTGAGATTCGGAAAGTAAAGTAAAAACAACAGACTCAGTAATAAGAGTTTGAAGGGCATTTTCACTATTAATTTGACCATAGAAACGAAGTAATACTTGGCTTGGATGAGTGTCTTTAGCTAGTTCCGATGGAAGCTCGCACAGATAAAGTAAATTGGATAATCCACCACTGTAAATGAAGAAAAGAAAATGCAATAGAATAGAATTTGCTTAATTCTTTTCCAATAAAATTTATTACAATATTTTATTTATTTATCTCTTTTAATTCTATGATTTTCTTTTTCTCGGTTAATTAATGGACGGTGAGTTTAGAAAAATTATTTTTATATTAATTTATTATCACCGTCTATCCAGAGAAATAACCGAAAATATCATAGAATTAAACGAGATAAATTCAACGGTCCAGAGTATCGTCAATAGTTTATTTATTTAACTCATTAATTAATTGAAATTGAAATTTACAAACATCGATTCATATGTTAATTAGATTTATACAACGTAGAAAAAAACCTTGAATAATTTAAATAATTAACACCATTTAACATTTTCTCACTTTGATATATCAAAATAATTTTGCAAAAGTCTTCAAATTTTATAATCATTTAATTGATTGAGTATTAATAAACTTTTGAGAAATTATATAAAATTTTTGGGAAACTTACAAGATAAAGAGAGTTTAATGTTAAAATTTTTCAAGAAGAAAAGATGAAATAAATTTTAAAATAAAATTTTAATTATTAATAAAAGTTTAAAAAAATCTCTCTTAGGCAAATTTTGGCTACAGGCCGGACTTCCCCATTCTAATTTGTGGCACTAAATTGTCTAGTGCAGCGGATCCTAATCCGTGGGCCGCGGCCTACTTGTGGGCCGCAGACGTCTAATGAAAGATAAAAATTATTACTTATAATTAAAGACCCGAAAAAAAGTCTTTCAATTTTTGTCAATTTTGAGACTTTTCCAGAAACGTTTTTTGAGATTTTCAAAAACGACTTTTGCGACTTTTTTGACGCTTTTTTGCCTGTCAGAGACTTTTTTGAAAAAAGCGACTTTTTTCAAATTTTTTAATATAATATGCTTATTTTTTAATTTTGGATTTTCGGCTGAAGCCAGTTTTTTTTTCTTTTTTAAAGTTTATTTATGGTCTTTTTCGGCATCGAGGCCATTTCGACTCGGTCCCTATTTATTTCAATTGATTTGTATTCATATTTTTTTCTTCGCCTTTAACTTTGAGAATTTTCAAGATTTTTCTAAAACTTTAAGCATTCCCTTTGTTTTCGTCCACAAGATTAAATTCAAATTACAATAAAACTAGAAATTTATTATTTAGAATCTTTTATTGCTTAAAATTACCTCAAATAATACAGAATTAATAGAACGAATAGGGATGGATTAAATTGTTTCATCTGTCAAAGTTCCTAAGCATAAATCTGTTCATATTTCTTTTTCATTTCATATTTATTTGTCAATCGTATTTTTCAGTAAAATAAAAATAAACGAGCTTTTTCAACTTTAGTTTTCTTGAAAAATAAATACCGAGATAAAGGTTTAGTGCGATTTAAGGCTAAAACTATCCAGTTTTCATCCAAATTTGAAGCATAAAACAAGGTCAAAAATAGTATTGACTTATTTCAAACCTGACACATAATTTTTAAGATTGCTTTTTGTTCTTAATACAAATGCAATAAAATCATTTTTTTTTAAGTAATTTTGTACCAACCCATTTTACTTACACATCACGCACACATTTATATCCAGTATACCCTACTATATACTGGGCCTCAGCGTTTTTTTACGGGGGAGGGGGGGGGGCCGTTGTTCTAGTGAATTTATATTATCAATAACTTAAATAAGCAAATAATTTAGAATAAAATGAACTTGTCACCTGACTTTGGTGATAATGAGTTGATCCTCTTGAATGGTCCTCCATGCTCCCATTAAATACTCCTTGCAAATTTTATAAGCGCGTGGTCGAACCTCTTCAACCTCGGTAGAGGCCAAGGACGTTTCCAAATTGCTAGTATTCATGGAAGCGGATTTATACCATAGAAAATTGGGTATTCATAACTAAAGTTAAAACAAAGAAATTAAAAAAATAATCATTAATTAATTAATTTTAATAAAAGAAATTTAAATATCTTACACATCTATAAGCAATTACTAGGGAATCACCCAAATAAAAATCAAAAGATGACGATTTTGACTTTTTTATTTTACTTTTCTTTAAAAATTCAACACTAATTAAAGACGTTATTTCAATATTTTGTTTTTGGAGAGGAGCCTTGACCTTTATATTCTAAATCAGGGCTTCTTAAAGTCGTGGGCCGCGGCCCCCTAGGGGGCCATGGATTACCCGCAGAGGGGCCGCGAAGAGTCACAAATGAAACAAATAATTAAGTTTAAATACTTGGATTATAATTATAAAATGAATTTCGAATGTTGAAATAATAATATATTTGCTAATATATGAAATTAAAATAGTTTTTTAACCAATCTGAATTTAAAAAAAATAGAGGGGCCGTGAAATAGTGACAAGGGGGCCGCGTCTTCAAAAAGTTTAAGAAGCATTGTTCTAAATAATGAAATTTCTTACTTTGTCACCTGATAGTATTTCTTTTTTAATTCCATTTCATATAAGGCCTTTTTCGGCATCGAAGGCCATTTGTTCCTATTTATTTAAATTGATTGGTAGCCAATACAGGAGGGTGGGCGCAAGTTTATTTTTTAAGTTTTATTCGATATCTGACACTTTTTTTTGGAAAGCCATCAAATTACAACAAGCATAATTTGAATAAATTAAAATTTTAAAAGAGATTATTTATGTTTATATATATTTATCTTTTGTTCATGGAGAATCCCTTCCAGTTTCGGCACTTAGACAAGAAAATGTAAATTTTCATACTAATACTGACTCCAGTGACAATTTGTTTCCATGGATATCATCAACAAATAATTCTTTCTCTAAAAATTTAGATATTTTTCAGTGTTATTTTTAAAATAATCAAATTAAAAGCTTTTATAATTTCAAAGGTTGGTATTGAAATAATAGCAGTAACGTAAGGCTAATGGCCGCGCATTGCAAATTAAGTGTTAAGTGAACAAGTATTAAGATTTCATTTTGTAAATTACAACAACTCTTTAAGAATTAAATTTTGTTGTTTTGTTTGAGGGGGTTCTCACATCTCCCACTTCACTCTCCATTACTGTATGTTTTGAAAATATTATATAATTCTGACATCTATAAAGTGAATCTATCATTTCTTTTAAAATTTACATGTTGTAATATAATTAATTGTAATTAATAAAAGATTAAATAAAAAACTGTAGTTTTTCATAACACTATCACTTACAATTTAAAATAATAACTTGTAATAATATATAAAATATATTACATACGTAGTTAAAATATTTAAAAGTATTATTCATCTAACACATTCTTCCAATAGGATCACTGTATATAACTGAGGTGCGTTTAAAATTATGTATGTCTAACACTATTGACACACAGATACACTTTTATTATAATTTTAAATAAATAGTCAGAGAAGACTACAAGGTTATTATGTTATTTTAAGTATTTATTAACATTTTTATCACCTTGTTTAAATATAATATAATAAGATTTCCCCATAAACTAGATTAAGGTATTAAAAAATAAAACTAATCCTTTAATCTTATTTCAATTAAGATAATCAAAGTAAAATTTAATTTTTTTATATAATTATAATCAATTTTTAAAAATATATGAAAATAAAAAAATTATATATATAAAGAACGTAAGGTTGGAGGGGCGGGGCAAAAAAGTTAAATAAAATGGTAACAAGAAAAAAATTTATTTCAAACAAAAATTATATCTTTAAATGTGAAATTTTTTTATTTTCATGTATTTTTTTATTATATAAAAGAAAATTAATTTTACTTTCTTAATTGGAATAAGATTAGAGTTTTGATTGTAATAATTGGTATAATAGTATTTATTGTAAACACATCATAGGTTTGTTTTTTGGGGACAAATTATACTAGTGTAGCTGAGTTGTAAGTTTAGATCTATTGCAATATTTTATAAAATATAGTGCCAAGGAATCGGGCTAAGATAGATGACCAGGGCCGGATCTAGGGGGGTGCGTGTGCCCCGGGCGGCAGATATCAGGGGGGCGGCAATTAAAGAAAGATTTACTAAAAAAGGTCAAATGATATGAATTTTGTATAGAACATTTTAAGGAGGGGGGCGGCAAATTAAATTTTGCCCCCCCCTAAAAAAAAATCTCCTAGTTCCGGCCCTGTAGATGACAAAATGAAGAGAAAATTTCCCAACTCAATTTCATAAGAGAATTTACTAACAAAATCATATCATCCCTTAACTAAAACTAACCTCTAGTTTGTTTAATTTAATGATTTTTTTGCTTTTAGAATTGAATGAAGAAAAATCGGAAATAAATTTCAATTGTAACGTTACATTTTTTGGCTATTCATTTGTATAGTATTTACATAACAAACTACATGTATGTATTGATTATATATATATATATATGGTAGCAATAAATTTAAATAAAATTTTATTTTTAATATTAGTAGTACTTTTATAATTAAAGAATATAAAAAAGCCGGTAAACTATCTCACGTGATTTTACATGAGATTTATCAAATAAATTTTGTTATCTCATGAGCTTAATCTGAATAATTCTACACGTGGAGAGAAAGAGATAGAGAGAGAGTGTATCGATTATAAATGTAAATATCCTTACCCTAATATATCGCAGGACATGTTGTTAATTGAAATCAAATGTTTTATAATTAGTAATTAGCCCTTGAGACTGGTCGAGATATAAATCTGAGTTAAAATAAAATCTGAAGAGAAATAGAAAGTTAAAGGTTTGGGCGAAGTGCCAAGAGTCAGTGTGTCAGTCAGATGGAGTGCGCACACTCATCGGGAGAAATGTGTTCGATATGCAAAAAAAAAAATGCTCATCAATCAATATCTCTCAATGGAGTGCAAATTGAGAGTAGCTTATTATCTAAAAATATTCAATCATACTAGACAATTATTAAATAATATATATTATGATAAGACAAAAAAAAAATTTAAGCTATCTGTGTACTCTACAAATCAGCTTGTTCTAAATAATAAAAATTTTTTTCTCGATTTACAATAATTTTGTATTTTTTTAAAAATTATTTCGTTTATAATTAGACAAGGAGATATTTTAATTTTTCTATTTTGAATTTCAAACCAAATATTATAGGTAAGGGCACACCGAGTACAAATTGATGGATCCGTGGTTCAACTCCCAGCGGTACATTCTTATCATCGGTTCATTGTTGTCCAGAGTTGATGTTGCCTTTGGTTCATCATGTATATACAATCGACTCTCGATTATTCAATTTTTCGTTAATTCGAACTCTTTAGCTGTAAATTTCGATAAATCGAAAAAATTATTAGATAGGCTCGATAACTCGAAATCTTTTTCGTAACAATGGGGGGCAGAGAACGTTCTAAAATTCGAACTAGGCCATTTATCCTGTTTATAATTCGAACTTTTCCTAACAATGTTTACTCCTCAATTTCTCTGCTCAGGGGCCCACATCTTGTGGGTACGTGGATGGCGACCACGAGCTACCCGAGCTAGGACTGGCAGTCTGTTCTTTACATGACTGTCCCTTCCTTCTAAATTTCCAACAGGCGTCAGACCGTGCGACGGGCCGGCCTGTTCTATTTCTTCCGGTCGCGAAAATCCTATTCCGCCGAAGAAGTTTACTCCTCAATTTCTGCGTGTTGTTTACCTCCTTTCAGCCCTCAATTTTTCTATTAAAAAAATAATCCATCTGAGTAAGCCATCCGTCGAACTGTGGAAAGATGTTCACTTTTTGAGCAGGTACATCACATGGGAGTGAGTTTTTAGGAGTTAAAAAGACGAATATTTTCAATATATTTTTTTAAATTTCAATATTTATCATGTGTGCCCAAAAAATTATTAACTTTTTCTATTAACTGATGTTCAAAAAAAAGTCAATATGTTTGGGAGTCACTGAATTTGAAATTACGTGAAGTTAACCCACTTTTGTAGAATGCCCCAATGGCGCCGATAGTTTGAAACGCGAGGTTGGAGGGTGAGCTCCTCTTTTGACCTCACCCTAAATACGCCCCTGTACACATATATTTATAAACCTACTGAAAAACAAAATTGATTAATTTTTCTTTAACCCTCTCGCTTTCGGATTTAAAATGAAATAGACTATCCCCCTAAATTATTAAAAAAATGCCATTTCTATTATTTCTTAGAAAATAAAAAATATATATGTATCTTTTAATATTAAAATTTTTCAAAATTGTTTTTAACTTCAGTGACGGACTAAGGCAAAAGCGGGCCCTAGGCAACATTGTAATTGTAAAGTGCAAAAATTTTTTCCCTCTCCTAAAAATCATTTTACCGGGACACTAAATTTTTGCCGCCGTGTGAAAAAATTTCTTTTGCGAAACAAATTTGTTCCGCGTAATGGGGGAATTTTTTCCCTTGTTTTCCGGCCCCTAAAATTACGGCACGTGCCCAGGTTGCTTAGGCCTTAGTCCGCCCCTGTTTAACTTACTTTGTTTTGTTTTTTCTCGAGCTCCTCACATACTCCCAGGTGTAGTCAAAGAAACTAGTGAAAATTAATATACTAGTAAATTTAAATAAAATAAATCACAGAACAAACATAAAACATACTAAAATGTTTAACCTTGATTGTTGTAACATTGCAATATTTGAACTTGGTTCTTTCAACAGGATGACAAATTAAAACACAGAAAAATTTTAAAACCTACTTCAAATAAATCTTTATTTCTATGATATTTTATTTTAATTTAAAATATACAATTATATATTTATTAATACGAAATGAAATTTATATAAAATTAAATTTTTATTGATTTTATTTTTTATTATATTGGAAGCACTGCTGTTTGTCTTTCTTTCAAATTATTTGAATTTTTCACGTGTTACTTCTGGTGTTATCTACTGTTTATATTTTTTTCTATATTTATAATATTTTTGTAAAAGACAACTATAATATATTTACTTATTATTATTATTAGTAATTATTCTTCAGCTCAGGAATTATTTTGAACGTCATAAGCATGGAATTTTGGAATAGAATAGATATTCCACCTCCACCAAATGTCACAATTAAGTGTTTAAAATCTAAAATTTCAATGGAAAGCAAGTAATCATTTATTTATTGATATATATATACTATATATTATATATATTTACAATTAATATTATTTATACATTTATATTTTTTAGGTTTAAAAAGATATAAACTGAAATTAAACAAATTGCAATCAATTTTATTAAAACGACAAAAATTTCAAATTTGAATCTGCATTATTATCACGATTTATATACAGGATAAAAAGACGTCTTCGGAATGATAAAAGTTTAAATTTCTTGGAAAAGATAAATAAAAACGTTTTAAATATTTTAAATATGAAAATATCAAAAGATATAAAAATATTTCAAGAAAGCTTGCCAGATAATATTGGAACTTCCTATATGTTTAACATCTAGGCAAATGTTAGAGTTTCTCCTCATACGTTTGTATGGTTTAAATCATATTTTAATTAATATAAAAGGACTCTGCGAAAATGGATATGTATTCTGGGATGCCAAATTACGGTCTGGACACAGTTGGAGAGAAGCATTGTTAGTCGTTTCGCTAATTGCCCGAATATGGTATGAATCTTATTATATTTAATTCCTTCAGGGGCTCACTTCTGGCGAGTACGTGGATTAGCAACCACGAGTTATCAAAACTAAATAATCGCATTACTTCTTTCCTTTATATGCCCGACTTTTTTTTCCTTCACAAATAAGATTTTACTATTTTATATATATATTATTATTGAGAGCTGTTAGAATGCGGTCCCTCGCTTGTTTGAAACTTACTTCGGGATCTTGAGGAGGAATTTACCAATTTTGTGGTTAAAACCAATTTTGGACTGTTTTAACCACTCTGTTTTTTTTGGGATGGTGGAGAGGGCTTGCGGCGTCTAAAAAACTTGATCAAATTGTGATGATGTTTGTGAGGAAGCCAAAATTGTCAAGCAGACCAGTACTGTAATGTATTAAGAGGGCTATTGAGCTTTCCAGATCTGGGCTGATTGAAATAAATGTAAGTTCTATTCTATTAAAATAAATTATATATATATATATATATATATATATATATATATATTCACAAACATATTATCCAAATAAAATTTACAAAAGTCGTTAAATTTATTTTATTTTTTTTTTAGGAACATTTGTAAAAAAGCTCTTCAACAGATCCATAAAAGTTACAACGCATTAGTTCCATTTCCAACATAAACTTTCGCTGTATCAAGGACCGAAATTTTCCAGCCAATTTCTTAATAACAAAATTAGACGATTT
>JAKCPI010011740.1:0-20697 GCA_023213315.1 Euborellia annulipes | reverse complement strand
TTTTTATTTCATATGAGAAATTTCTTTTAAAAATAAAAATTAGAAACTGTGGAATTAACACTAGCGTGTTCAGTTAAAGTGCGGCCCTAAGCGTATTCTGTTGCACAATTGTTTTGGTGGTGTCTCCCTTTGTCACTCTCCATTTACTCTGCCACAGGAAAGCACTCCAACGCCCTTTGCTACGACAAGGTAGAGATATCTCACCTTCGAGGGGGTTTTGTTCTAAATGAAAATTATTAAATTCAATTAGAATGTTTTGACATATTAATCCCCTCCAGGGAGTGTTACTAATTATATCAACTGCACATGTGTATGTAAAAAATTTTAATTAATGATTTCTACTCAATTTTATTGGATATTTTATATCAAAAGCGGATCGGATTTGGAATGGCGACCCTTTCCAAAAAGTGAAATGCTCGAGTCTGGTAAAAAATAAATTGAATTTTTAAGTTATTTTCCCTCTCCCCCTCCCCCCAAATGACGCCACTGCAAAGGATTCTACATTTTTTTAAAGTGAATCTTTATTTTGATCGATACAAATTTTTTAGTTTCTGGATCAGCACATGTCGCGTTACAAGCCGTGACGTCAAAGGCCGTGACGCTACAAGTTATGACGTCACAAGCCATGACGACAAAAATAGGGAAAGTTGAAATTTAATATATATGACGAATTATTATAAAAAAATAATTTGTGAGATTTAATTTTTCATTTTTTAAATTGATAAAATATAATTTTTAAAAATAATTTAAAATGATTCAAATACTAAATAAATATTTTTCTCAGTTTTTAACATGCATTGATTTCCCATTATTATTCCCATTTTCCAATTATTAAGTTAAGATTAAAAACGCGATTTTAATACCCTTAATTGAATAATTTTCTGAAAATTTTCGTTCAGAGCCTACGATCCGAAAAAGTTTCTGACTTGCATCGTGGTTTCATAAAACCACACAATGTTTTTTTTTTTATTTAAATAAATCACGTAATACTCTTGATGACAACAAATATTTTTTGAATTTCCTCTACAATTAAATTTTCTTTTTCTTTCCAAAGATTCAAGATTCAAAGAACAAAATTAACTAATAAAATGAAAAAAATATACATTTACTTATAAATAACTTTTTTTTTAGTATGACGACGAGTTGAAGTAAAGATTTTTCTGTCCCAATATTTAAATACAGTAATTTGTTATAAACAAAAAAAAAAATAAATGGAGGTAAAAATAAAATTATAGTAGGCGGAATATTTATGACAAATTTTAATATCGTGGGCGCTCATTGAAACTTTAATAGGAAATTAAATAAATTATTCATTGAGACCCCAAAAAAAGTTATTTTCCTCTTTTAGTACATTTTAAATGAATTTTTTGTATATTTATAATATCGGGGATGGGGGCGGGCAGTATTAATGTTTAATAATTAACAAAATATATATATTTATCACTTCTCTAAAGTCCTCTCAGGGGCCCATATCTTGTGGGTACGTGGATAGCGACCACGAGCTGCTCGAGTCTCTTCCTTCCTCTTTTCAACAGGCGTCAGACCGTGCGACGGGCCGGCCTGTTCTATCCTTCTCGGTCGCAAAAACTCATGATAAGGTTAGAGGGAAAAAGTGAGGTCTGCCGACCCCGAATCGCGGGAATAAGAAGAACACAGAAGAAGAAGATATCACTTCTCTAAAGTGTATATATTCTGAAAATCACTTTTATTTTTTCTTTCTTGTTTATGAAATGTACCTAGAGAAAGTTTTATAAAATTTGACCTCGAAATTTTAGAGAACAATTTTGTATTCTCGGTACCTGAGTTAACAACAAAATATTTTTCCAATAATGTTACGTGAATATGATATCCAAAAAACTCAACGAGTTAGAGCGATGAAATTTGGTATCCTGGGGGCGCAATTTTTGCCCAATCAAAGACAAACTCATCACGAAAATTTGTTATCTTACGATTTATAAAAATAATATTCTTTTCCTAATTTTCCAAATTATTAGTTTTTTTTTTTTTTTAATTTCTTAAAGGTATTTAAACCTTTTTCCCTTTGTGATTGTTACTGGGGAGAGAATAATTATCAGTTTCTCACCACATTAATGCACTGGGGGGGGGGTAATTTTTTGCTCTAAGCTGGATTTGATCTAGAATTTTGCTTATTTTTCAAGAATTTCATTTTATCCTATTTAATACTTCGCAAGATTATAAATAAGGTCATTAATAAATATGTTTCTGGAAATATTGACTTTAACTAATTAATGTTAAAAATTAATTAAAGCTTTCACCTAAAGTCCAAAATAGAAGTATTGTTATGCATAGGCGCAACCAGGGGGGGGGGGGGTTTAGGGTTTTAACCCCCCCCCCAGGAGATAAAAAAAAATCAAAAATATATATATTACAAATAGAAAAGAAAAAATATAATCATTTCGGTTCCGCAAAAGAGGAAATGTTCCGCGGGCGGCGCATGGAAAAAAATTTGGTTCCGCGGGCGGGACATGGGGAAAAATTTGGTTCCACGGGGCGGCAAAAATTTAGCGTCTCTAAAATAAAAGGTAAAATATTTTTACGGACTGGAAAAAATTTCCCCGCAAGGCAAAAAAACTTCGGTTCTGCGAAAAAAATTTTTCACAGAAAAAATATTTGAGATCAGCCCCCCCCCCGGAACCCCCCCCAGGAGCAAATCCTGGTTGCGCCACTGTTGTTATGAATATTTATTTTGGGTTAGAGAGTGACGAGAAAGACTTTGCACATTTTCTGCACCACCTTAATTAATTATATTCAATAATCAAAGCCGAGTAAATCTAATGTTACTCATTTGAATAGCCTACATTCAATTATCACAGTAATTTAAACTAAATATCGATGAGGGTAGAGTTTCGCTACGCTTATGCCATCTATGAGAAAACTCCCGAAATAAAAATGTTTATAAATTTGTTACATTCATCTAATTTATAGAATAAAATAAATTATTATTAAAATTTTTAATATCTGAACCATATTTTTAAATGAAGAACAAGAGTAAAATGGTCTTCAGAAGATTTCAATGGTAAAATGAGAATATACGTTTTAAAGAGCATCTAAAAAATAATTGATTTTTGAATTTGAATCAAAATCGTTGAGAAAATCGAAAAAAGAAACTTGGTGTGTGGTCTGACGCCTGCTGAAAAGAGGAAGGAAGAGACAGACATACAAAGAAAATAAGAACTGCCTGTCCCAGCTCGGGCAGCTCGTGGTCGCCATCCACGTACTTACAAGAGATGGGTCCCTGAGCGAAGAAAAGCCATAAAATTTTATTTATAATTGTGTGATATTTATAATTTATTTACAATATTAAAAAAATTTATACAGAATTATCTTTTTTTACAGAATCAGAATTTAATGACTTAATATAAATATCTAATTCATCTTCTTCTTCGTCTTCTTGTTCTTCTTCTATTTCAGAACCATTTTGTGGTGAAATATCATTAGGCGTTTCTGAATCAAAATAATTATCTTCTTTATCTTGATTCTCGATGACGTCTTCTTCTATTTCTTGATTATCGTCAATTTCTCTAGAAAAATAACAAATTTAATATTTATAACAATAGTGAAGTTTATTTATAAAATTTTACCTATAGTCAAATTCCGGATCATTGCCAATTATGAATTGATTATACATATAAGAACGAAATTCTTCTTTAAGTAAATCTCTTTCTGTGTCGTTCAAAGATTTATGTGTAGATGAAATATCATTATCATCGCTATCTACCTCACCATCATTACGATCATCATCGTCTTCGTCAGAGGTTTCTATTTCTTCTGAAAGAAATTCTGATTTCTGAGTTTTTTTCAATTCTTCCATTTGTTCGTTTTCTACTTGTTTTAATACAACATCGATCAGGCTTAAAATAAAAAAATAAATAAATATATATATAAAGCTTCCTAATTTAATAATAATCAAGTACAATAATATTTAAAAAATCTGGCGATACATTACAGAATTTTCGAATATCGAAGAGAAATTTGATTTATGTGAGATTGATCAAACAAGATTTTTTAAATATATTTTTGTACAATTATTTTATGGCTAAATATCTTGTTACGTTTTTGGATGAGAATTAAAACCTATCAATATAAAATATTAAAATAAATAATTTAATTTAAAAAAACCGTAGTCGAATGTTGTCCCTCTCTTTTTTTGAACAATCTGCCTTTTCAATTTAAATAGATTTAAAAGGATTTTATGCTATGTAACCATATATGTAAAAAAAAAACAGTCCTCTGGACTCAGTCCCCTGTCAATTTAAGGGGCCTTTACTATTACTTATTCAGTAATGGGAATGTTTTTTCTGTTTCTAACCGACCAAATTAGCACAGCATTCTCTATTATATTTCAAATTTCATTAAGTAAAAATATTTATTTAATGTAAACAAATCCTCAAGCAGCCACTGGACCATAATTCACAAAATAAAAGGATTTTGCGTAGGCTTTTTAAAAGATTCACATTTCATTTTTTAATCTGTACAGTGAGGGTCAATATTAAGTCCCACCCATGCGTGATTATTTCATTGTTTTTATAATAGAAAATGAAAATCTTTATTGGAAATTTTCTAAGTTTGAACCATGAAAGTTTCCATTAAAAAATATATATTATTTTTTAAAAACAATGGAATAATCACAATTAGAAAACGCATGGGTGGGACTTAATATTGTCCCTCAATGTTTTTTTAATATTTAACAAAAATATGCTTGGGACATAAAAGTATGTGCCAGTTTCTAATTGGTAGAGAACGCCAATATATATATTATATCATCATATATATATATATATATATATATAAATGTTCTGGAAGACTTCTGCTCCAGTCTCTATGAGTTTGTATTAAGTCCATAAGAATTATTTTTAAAAACAATTAAGTAATAATACCCTCGAAGAAATTCCAACGCAAAATATTTTGACATAAAACAAGTAATCACAAAATCTCACTCTACATTTTCATCTTTAGTTTTGAGTTATTTCCATGTTACCTTTGATTTTCTTTCATATTTTTTTCTTTCAAATTTCTTATTTCATCTGGAGTCATAAATTTTTCAATGAGCTGTTCGTACATAAAAGGATTTCGTTTTTTCATCTCAGAATCACTAAAATAATTGCCATACTTAATCATTTTTGACAAAGCTTGATAACGTTTATTTCTAAGTGTTATCTGAAAAAAATAAAATAAATTTTAATTAATATAATTAAATTTTAAAAAAATTATAAGTATTACTTTAGAAGATTTATGTTTTTTCTGGAACTGCTTAACAAGGAATTCTATTGAATAACTTGAGTCACTTTGAATAGATGAAAAATACTCTAAATGTTTTGGCAAAAGATATTGACCAAATCTTGTTAAAAATTGTACTGGACTTTTATTTAAAAGCTTTTTAAAAATATCTATCTTTTGAGCTGGATTTAAATCAGGATCATCTCTTTGTTGATTAATGGGAATTAAATCATTTGTGTTTGCTAGATATTCGAACATTTTATTTTTTAATTGTTCATTTATATTATCGGATTCTTGATTCGATACCTCCATATTAACATAATAAATTTTAAACTTTATTGATAAATTATTTAAGATCGACAACTTTATAATATTTTGGAATAATAATAAAATTTGAATGTGTTTATTAGAGAAAAATTTGACTTTTAAAACATTAAGTGTGAAATTAGGAACTAATTTCACGTCAACATGACTACCAAAGTTAATCCCCCTCGATTTCTCATGTGATTATTTCATTATTTTTACAAAAGAAGTTGAAAATATTTTTGGAATTATATTTTATGTTTGAAGTACAAAAGTTACCATTAAAACTTTTTCATATTTATAATTACAAGAGGTATGACGTATTTTGGTACACACTGTGAGTGAAAATCTGTGAATTTTTGCTTTGCGCATGCGTATGAAAAAAATAAACAGATTTTTTTATTTAAAATTAGAAAAAAAACTTGTCATTAGGATTATATTTTTAAATTTACTTCTGTTTAATATTCTAAATATTAAAAATCGAGATTGAGCTTTCCTCGATATTCTAAAAATTTCCTATTTGGTTAGAAACTTTTTAAAAAATTTATTTAAAATTTCGAGACACAACTATATATATTGCAAGGGCGGATACAAGGGGGGGGTAGAGGGAGTTACCCCCCCCATGAGATTTGAAAAAAAAAAATTTATTTTTAATGTAAAATTTTAAAAATTAATACTTAAAAATTTGATTTGTATTTATATTCTGGCCAACAAGTACAGAATGCGCCTTTAAATTATCGAAATTAAGAAAAAAATTGTGTGCTGTGCGACGAGTCACACCAAATTACCCCCCCCCCGAGAAACACATCTGGATCCGCCCTTGATATATTGAAAGAGATATTATGAACAAATAGCCTCGAATAGACGCGGATAGTCAGAATTTACAATTTATTTAAATGTAAGATTTATATCTCTTTTTAAATCCACCTCGGATTTAGGGGGGGCAGTATAGAAGGAGGGGGCGGCAAATTAAATTTTCCCCCTAAAAAAATCTCGTAGTTCCTGCCTGTTATCTGTACGAATGATTAAGGTATCGGGAAAAAAATTATTTCTTTAAATAAAAAAAAAATTAACTTTCTTAAAATTGTTTATTAATTTAATTTAAAGGGAGGAAGTTTTGTATATAAATAAAAAAAAAAAAAATTATATAAAATCAACTTATATTAATTTGATTTAGATTTATAAAAAATATTTTATTTTTTTTTTTTAATTTAACAAAATACTTTATTAAAAATAAAAATTAATGACAAAAATGAAAAAAAAAAAAAAAAAATATTTTTTATCTTACAGAAATAATTTTCTAAAAAAATATATTTATAAATTAATCCTCCACCAACAATAAACAACTTTAGTCTTTTGAAGTACATAAAAACAAATTATTTGTCTTGACTATTATAAATAAGTACGTCATTTTTCTGATAACAAAACTTGTTTATGTTCGAAATAAGCGTTTAATCTAGTCTCTCCGTATTCCTGAAACAAATTTAATTAATTATTTTATTTGGATTGATCTCCATCAACTGTTATATTCTTGAACTTGACTCACCCAATAGTCAAATGGAATGGTCGATACACTAGCATTGACAATAGACCACAAGGCCCAAAATAAATGGGAGGCAAGAGTAAATGCTCGTATTTCATTAAGTATTACTTCTACACTGTATTTCGTAAAATCTTTAACTAAAGAATCTTGACCTTCAATATATGCATTTAAGTAACAATTTATAAACCATTCCTGAAAAAAAAAGAAATTTCAAATTGTTATGAATAGAGTGATTGGTGAAAGATAGAAGGCAGCTAATAAAATCAATAATTATAAAGTAATTGGAGAATAACAACCAGCAGATTAATCGCTCCACCTGACGTCCTTTATTTGGCAAATATTTATGACATGCATCCAGTGGCGGACCTAGAGGTGTTTCTCGGGGAGGGGGGGGGGAATCTGGAGTGACTGGTCGCATAGCACACAATTTTTTCATAATTTCGGCAATTTAAAGGCGTATTCTATACTTGTTTGCTAGAATATAAATATAAATCAAATTTTTAAGTATTAATTTTTAAGATTTTACATTAAAAATACATACAAAAAAAGTATTTTTTTCAAATCTCAGGGGGGGGGGGGTAATTACCCCCTTTACCCCCCCCTGTATCCGCTCTTGCATGCATCATCCTCAGTGACGCGCTTTAAAATTTAATTAACAAAAAAATAAACAGAGATGAGCAATACCTTTCTTTAAAAATAATTTTATAAAAGATTACGCACAGGATGTAATAGGTGGGCTTGGTCCAAAAATTATTTAAATGCGTCATACATGTTTTTTGTGAGGCGCCTTTTTAAGCTGATGACCGCTCTGACGCAGAATTGCTATTGAAAATACATAATAAAGTAATCTATTAAAATCTTCGTTTATAAATTTGTCATTAGATGGCACCTCCGTATTGATTTTGTCTTCATTAAAATAGATTACTTTATTATGTATTTTTAATATCAATTCTGCATCTACATCTATGACGCATTTAAATAATTTTAAACCCACCTATTGCATCCTGTGCGTAATCTTTTATAAAATTATTTTTAAACAACTGTAATATTGTGTATTTCTCATCTCTGTTTATTTTATTGTTAATTAAACTTTAATGCGCGTCACTGAGGATGATGCATGTCATTTGCGTAGAAATATTTGCCAAATAAAGGACGTCAGGTGGAGGGATTAATCTGCTGGTTGTTATTATCCAACCCCATTACTCTACTCATCACAGCCTACTATATTGTAGTTTAGCAACATTCCTTATTCCCGATAGGATGTTTTTTTTTTCGATTATAAAATGGATTTATTGTCATATCAGGATAAACTTAAGCGGATTATATCTGTCCTGAAGAAGGCCGGAAGAATCGACCGATTTTATAATTAATTGCTTTTATTGGCGTCCTCCTATTTGCTCAGGGGCCCACATCTTGTGGGTACGTGGATGGCGACCACGAGCTGCCCTAGCTGGGACTGGCAGTAGTTCTTATCTTTGCATGTCAGTCTCTTTCCTTCTATATTTTCAACAGGCGTCAGACCGTGCGACGGGCCGGCCTATTCTATTCCTTCCCGGTCGAAAAAAACCCACCCCCTCCGCTGACCCTGCACCTCGGGATTAAGGCAAAGAAAGAAGAAGAAGAAAATTGGCTGCCTTCTATCTTTTACGACTATCGTAAGTTCAGCCGCTACATTTTTATTATTCATCTTTCAGGGACGTATATAGAAATTTTTCGGGGGTGGGGGGGGCCCGCAGGGAAAATTTTTTGACGAAACTAAATATTTTTTTTTTCCCGCAGGTCGGCAAAATTTTTCCCCTCCCATGAAAATCATTTTACCTTTAGATACACGAAATTTTTTCCGCTCTGCTAAAAATTGATTTTACCTTTTTTAGGATGACGGAATTTTTTTCGGGGGATGGGAGCCGGCCTCCTTGGCTCCCCTTACTCACCCCCTTTCACTGTATACCCGTATATATGTGAAAATTTCGGGGGGGGGGGGCCCTAATGTAAAAAACAATCAGCGTTAAAAAAATGCTATTTTCTAAACAAAGTTTTAACACCGACGTTAACATGTTGCTTTTATTTCAAGTATTTCAGACGTTAATATTTTCCTTACGGATTTTAGTATACATTTATCGTATAAAATATTGAATAAAACAAATATATTAAGGAAATATGAACTTTAGAGGGGGCGGCAAATCGACTTTAGCCTATAGGCGGCATACTCTTAAATCCGGCCCTAGCCGCGGGTTGTTCTGTCTTAATTAAAAGTTAGTTAATAAATTTCACTTACTTGTTGTTCTCTTGTAGGAAATTTATCAGGACGAGCCCAAAAATAAGGATGATTCTCATTACTATAATCATAAAGCCACTCACACATATGATTCGCAAAATCAAATCCTCGATAATTATAAGAACAATATTCATAATCAATTATTACTATATTTATATTATTGTCTGATTCTTTTAATAAAATATTACCCTCTTGTAAATCATTATGACAAAATACTACCGGAGAATTTTGTGCGAGTAAAAATGGCCTGAAAAAAAAAAGAAATTTGTTAGTGAATTTTAGTAGATATTTTGATAATATACATTTTCTTACTTTAGCCATTCAACTTCTGCATTAAAATCGATACTATTTAATTTTTGTACTCTTTCAGGAAATTTTTCCATCATTTCAGGTTTGCTTGTGAAAATAGAAATGCTTTTAATCCACCTTAAAAAAATAAATAAAGTATTATATGAAGTTTAATAATTTATAAAATATTATTTCTATTTACCTAATCATACAATCCCATAACCAGTTAGGTTCTTTATTAATAGGCACTTTCATTTGATGGATTTTGGCAATTTGTTCTGCTATTAGTTTTGATAATTCTGGATCAGATAATTCTACGGTTTGAAGAGCACGAGCCTGGGGAATAAAATTTTAATATTAGGCCCTGATTATTTATTTATTTTTTTTTTCAGTGGCGCAACCAGAATTTACTTAATTTTTTTAACGAACCTGTTAGCTTCTCGAGGATTTTGAATAAAAAGATTACTAGTACTTTACTAATATATAATATACAGTAGAGTCCCGTTAATCCGAACTAATTGGGACCGAGGGTCGTTCGGATTATCTGGAAGTTCGGATTAACCGGAATTGTAAGCTTGAATTAGTTAATTTTGATAATAAAGTCGTACTTATAACGTTGTAAACCGTGAAACATGTCGGTGATATTAAACTCTTAATAAATATTTCATAATAATAATAAAATAAAGTTCCTTTAATGTCTAATTTTCATTTATATTCCTCTTAAAAAAAAGAAAAAAAAAACGTACGCAAAAAGAGTTCGGATTAACCAGAAGTTCGGATTAGCGAGGTTCGGATTACCGGGACTCTACTGTATTATTACTTTATTATATTTAGTAATAACATACTTTACTAATGTACGTGTTTAGTTTTTTCGATTTTCTGAAAATCGTCCCTAACAGTTGTTATCATACTACATAGTCTGCTCAGGGGCCCACATCTTGTGGGTACGTGGATGGCGACCACGAGCTGCCCGAGCTGGGACAGGCAGTCCTTCAGTTCTTTGTATGTCTGTCTCTTCCTCTTTTCAACAGGCGTCAGACCGTGCAACGGTCCGGCCTGTCCTATTTCTTCCGGTCGCAAAAACGCATGATAGGAATGGAGGGAAAACAGTGAGGTCCGCCGACCCCGAATCACGGGAATGGGGCGAGGACAGAAGAAGAAGATAAATTTTAATCAAAATCGTTAAAGCCAATTGTGAGAATAATAAAAAAAAATTGAAAAAGTACATCAGTAAACTGCTAATACTCTGGTCGATTGGAATGAACGCTTAAGTATAAAATTTGAGTATCCAGACTTCTTTCGTTTTTGAGTTATTTCATTTAACCCACATTTTTGATATTTCACTTGAAATTAATTCAAATGATTGTGAAAATGACGTCAAATTCAAGCTAAAAGGGAATCGCCTCCTTTTTATGGCGATTTCAAGAAAAGCAATAAAACACCCATTTAAAAGCAATAAAATCTCTTTCAGAGAAATTTACATAAATATTATGTTTTGATATTTTAACAGGAATCGATCTTCTTGAAATTTAAGATTTTTTCACAATAAAATAAATTGATTTCAAGTGAAATATCAAAAAATGTGACTTAAGGGGAATTACTCAAAAACGAAAAAACTCTCGATACTCAAATTTTATACTTAAGCCAAGTACCTATGTCGCAAGTATTTCAAGAAATTTCAATCACATCGGCCAAAGAGTACTGGTACTTTACTAATGCACTTTTTCAGTTTTTTTCGATATTCAGTTAGGAATCTAAGATGACGAAAAAACTTAAAAAAAAAAACATAACCAAACTTAAAAAATACTCGAACTTAGTGGTATCGGTACTTTTCTTCCAATACTTTACTGGTATCGATACTTTCCTTTCGATACGATACCGAGTATAATATAATCGATACTTTTTTTCGATACCACATCCCTAAGTGTGACAAGAACCTGTGATAACATATCATTTAGATCCGGCCATTAGTTGCGCCAACTAGAGAATTTGGCTGGGAGGGGGGTATGGGACCAGCCATCCTCGCTGGGGGCCTGGAAAGTCCATATTTTCTCAATTTTTCTTGGGGCAGGGAGCTTTCGGGGGGGGGGGCGGGGGGCGCACGGCACACCCCTAGTTACACCCATGGATCCGGCCCTCACTGAGGAAGGCAAACAACAAAGTGGCCGAAACCGCCAGGTCTGAGATCTGGAGATTGAATTAATAAAAAATATATAAAATTATTATTTATATATTTTCATTGGACTGATTTGACCTATGCTTTCTACTACATTACATATTACTTCTGAAAATGACACACTTGAGCGTGATAGCCATAGAGACTACCTATTCTTTCTCCTGGGGGGGGGGGGGGTCGACCCCCCAAACCCAGCCTATTAGTTGCGTTTCTGTTTTTCTTGCAAATCAATTGGAAACAATGTTTTAGAAAGGAGCATCTTCTGTCTACCTCCCTGATCTAAGATTTTATAATTCGATATTAAACTTTAGTCACGCTCACTCAATATCTATCTAGTTTCTAATTCTTTGAGAATCCAAACTTATTTATTATTCATACTTTACCGGAATGTATTCTTCCAGTCGTCCACCTTTAAAAACCCCCCATAGTCTTGGTCCACGTTGAGATTCGGAAAGTAAAGTAAAAACAACAGACTCAGTAATAAGAGTTTGAAGGGCATTTTCACTATTAATTTGACCATAGAAACGAAGTAATACTTGGCTTGGATGAGTGTCTTTAGCTAGTTCCGATGGAAGCTCGCACAGATAAAGTAAATTGGATAATCCACCACTGTAAATGAAGAAAAGAAAATGCAATAGAATAGAATTTGCTTAATTCTTTTCTAATAAAATTTATTAAAATATTTTATTTATTTATCTCTTTTAATTCTATGATTTTCTTTTTCTCGGTTAATTAATAATAAGAAATAACCGAAAATATCATAGAATTAAACGAGATAAATTCACCGGTCCTGAGCATCGTCAATAATTTATTTATTTAACTCATTAATTAATTGAAATTGAAATTTACAAACATCGATTCATATGTTAATTAGATTTATACAACGTAGAAAAAAACCTTGAATAATTTAAATAATTAACACCATTTAACATTTTCTCACTTTGATATATCAAACTAATTTTGCAAAAGTCTTCAAATTTTATAATCATTTAATTGATTGAGTATTAATAAACTTTTGAGAAATTATATAAAATTTTTGGGAAACTTACAAGATAAAGAGAGTTTAATGTTAAAATTTTTCAAGAAGAAAAGATGAAATAAATTTTAAAATAAAATTTTAATTATTAATAAAAGTTTAAAAAAATCTCTCTTAGGCAAATTTTGGCTACAGTCCGGACTTCCCCATTCTAATTTATGTGGCACTAAATTGTCTAGTGCAGCGGATCCTAACCCGTGGGCCGCGGCCTACTTGTGGGCCGCAGACGTCTAATGAAAGATAAAAATTATTACTTATAGTTAAAGAGCCGAAAAAAAAGTCTTTCAATTTTTGTCAATTTTGAGACTTTTCCAGAAACGTTTTTTGAGATTTTCAAAAACGACTTTTGCGACTTTTTTGACGCTTTTTTGCCTGTCAGAGACTTTTTTTGAAAAAAGCGGCTTTTTTCAAATTTTTTAATATAATATGCTTTTTTTTAATTTTGGATTTTCGGCTGAAGCCAGTTTTTTTCTTTTTTAAAATTTATTTATGGTCTTTTTCGGCATCGAGGCCATTGCGACTCGGTCCCTATTTATTTCAATTGATTTGTATTCATATTTTTTTCTTCGCCTTTAACTTTGAGAATTTTCAAGATTTTTCTAAAACTTTAAGCATTCCCTTTGTTTTCGTCCACAAGATTAAATTCAAATTACAATAAAACTAGAAATTTATTATTTAGAATCTTTTATTGCTTAAAATTACCTCAAATAATACAGAATTAATAGAACGAATATGGATAGATTAAATTGTTTCATCTGTCAAAGTTCCTCAGCATAAATCTGTTCATATTTCTTTTTCATTTAATATTTATTTGTCAATCGAATTTTTCAGTAAAATAAAAATAAACGAGCTTTTTCAACTTTAGTTTTCTTGAAAAATAAATACCGAGATAAACTGAAGGTTTAGTGCGATTTAAGGCTAAAACTATCCAGTTTTCATCCAAATTTGAAGCATAAAACAAGGTCAAAAATAGTATTGACTTATTTCAAACCTGACACATAATTTTTAAGATTGCTTTTTGTTCTTAATACAAATGCAATAAAATCATTTTTTTTAAGTAATTTTGTACCAACCCATTTTACTTACACATCACGCACACATTTATATCCAGTATACCCTACTATATACTGGGCCTCAGCGTTTTTTACGGGGGAGGGGGGGGGGCCGTTGTTCTAGTGAATTTATATTATCAATAACTTAAATAAGCAAATAATTTAGAATAAAATGAACTTGTCACCTGACTTTGGTGATAATGAGTTGATCCTCTTGAATGGTCCTCCATGCTCCCATTAAATACTCCTTGCAAATTTTATAAGCGCGTGGTCGAACCTCTTCAACCTCGGTAGAGGCCAAGGACGTTTCCAAATTGCTAGTATTCATGGAAGCGGATTTATACCATAGAAAATTGGGTATTCATAACTAAAGTTAAAACAAAGAAATTAAAAAAAATAATCATTAATTAATTAATTTTAATAAAGAAATTTAAATATCTTACACATCTATAAGCAATTCCTAGGGAATCACCCAAATAAAAATCAAAAGATGACGATTTTGACTTTTTTATTTTACTTTTCTTTAAAAATTCAACACTAATTAAAGACGTTATTTCAATATTTTGTTTTTGGAGAGGAGCCTTGACCTTTATATTCTAAATCAGGGCTTCTTAAAGTCATGGGCCGCGGCCCCCTAGGGGGGCCATGGATTACCCGCAGAGGGGCCGCGAAGAGTCACAAATGAAACAAATAATTAAGTTTAAATACTTGGATTATAATTATAAAATGAATTTCGAATGTTGAAATAATAATATATTTGCTAATATATGAAATTAAAATAGTTTTTTTAACCAATCTGAATTTAAAAAAAATAGAGGGGCCGTGAAATAGTGACAAAGGGGGCCGCGTCTTCAAAAAGTTTAAGAAGCATTGTTCTAAATAATGAAATTTCTTACTTTGTCACCTGATAGTATTTCTTTTTTAATTCCATTTCATATAAGGCCTTTTTCGGCATCGAAGGCCATTTGTTCCTATTTATTTAAATTGATTGGTAGCCAATACAGGAGGGTGGGCGCAAGTTTATTTTTTAAGTTTTATTCGATATCTGACACTTTTTTTTGGAAAGCCATCAAATTACAACAAGCATAATTTGAATAAATTAAAATTTTAAAAGAGATTATTTATGTTTATATATATTTATCTTTTGTTCATGGAGAATCCCTTCCAGTTTCGGCACTTAGACAAGAAAATGTAAATTTTCATACTAATACTGACTCCAGTGACAATTTGTTTCCATGGATATCATCAACAAATAATTCTTTCTCTAAAAATTTAGATATTTTTCAGTGTTATTTTTAAAATAATCAAATTAAAAGCTTTTATAATTTCAAAGGTTGGTATTGAAATAATAGCAGTAACGTAAGGCTAATGGCCGCGCATTGCAAATTAAGTGTTAAGTGAACAAGTATTAAGATTTCATTTTTGTAAATTACAACAACTCTTTAAGAATTAAATTTTGTTGTTTTGTTTGAGGGGGTTCTCACATCTCCCACTTCACTCTCCATTACTGTATGTTTTGAAAATATTATATAATTCTGACATCTATAAAGTGAATCTATCATTTCTTTTAAAATTTACATGTTGTAATATAATTAATTGTAATTAATAAAAGATTAAATAAAAAACTGTAGTTTTTCATAACACTATCACTTACAATTTAAAATAATAACTTGTAATAATATATAAAATATATTACATACGTAGTTAAAATATTTAAAAAAGTATTATTCATCTAACACATTCTTCCAATAGGATCACTGTATATAACTGAGGTGCGTTTAAAATTATGTATGTCTAACACTATTGACACACAGATACACTTTTATTATAATTTTAAATAAATAGTCAGAGAAGACTACAAGGTTATTATGTTATTTTAAGTATTTATTAACATTTTTATCACCTTGTTTAAATATAATATAATAAGATTTCCCCATAAACTAGATTAAGGTATTAAAAAATAAAACTAATCCTTTAATCTTATTTCAATTAAGATAATCAAAGTAAAATTTAATTTTTTTATATAATTATAATCAATTTTTAAAAATATATGAAAATAAAAAAATTATATATATAAAGAACGTAAGGTTGGAGGGGCGGGGCAAAAAAGTTAAATAAAATGGTAACAAGAAAAAAATTTATTTCAAACAAAAATTATATCTTTAAATGTGAAATTTTTTATTTTCATGTATTTTTTTATTATATAAAAGAAAATTAATTTTACTTTCTTAATTGGAATAAGATTAGAGTTTTGATTGTAATAATTGGTATAATAGTATTTATTGTAAACACATCATAGGTTTGTTTTTTGGGGACAAATTATACTAGTGTAGCTGAGTTGTAAGTTTAGATCTATTGCAATATTTTATAAAATATAGTGCCAAGGAATCGGGCTAAGATAGATGACCAGGGCCGGATCTAGGGGGGGGGGGGTGCGTGTGCCCCGGGCGGCAGATATCAGGGGGCGGCAATTAAAGAAAGATTTACTAAAAAAAAGGTCAAATGATATGAATTTTGTATAGAACATTTTAAGGAGGGGGCGGCAAATTAAATTTTGCCCCCCCCCCTAAAAAAATCTCCTAGTTCCGGCCCTGTAGATGACAAAATGAAGAGAAAATTTCCCAACTCAATTTCATAAGAGAATTTACTAACAAAATCATATCATCCCTTAACTAAAACTAACCTCTAGTTTGTTTAATTTAATGATTTTTTTGCTTTTAGAATTGAATGAAGAAAAATCGGAAATAAATTTCAATTGTAACGTTACATTTTTTGGCTATTCATTTGTATAGTATTTACATAACAAACTACATGTATGTATTGATTATATATATATATATATATGGTAGCAATAAATTTAAATAAAATTTTATTTTTAATATTAGTAGTACTTTTATAATTAAAGAATATAAAAAAGCCGGTAAACTATCTCACGTGATTTTACATGAGATTTATCAAATAAATTTTGTTATCTCATGAGCTTAATCTGAATAATTCTACACGTGGAGAGAAAGAGATAGAGAGAGAGAGTGTATCGATTATAAATGTAAATATCCTTACCCTAATATATCGCAGGACATGTTGTTAATTGAAATCAAATGTTTTATAATTAGTAATTAGCCCTTGAGACTGGTCGAGATATAAATCTGAGTTAAAATAAAATCTGAAGAGAAATAGAAAGTTAAAGGTTTGGGCGAAGTGCCAAGAGTCAGTGTGTCAGTCAGATGGAGTGCGCACACTCATCGGGAGAAATGTGTTCGATATGCAAAAAAAAAAATGCTCATCAATCAATATCTCTCAATGGAGTGCAAATTGAGAGTAGCTTATTATCTAAAAATATTCAATCATACTAGACAATTATTAAATAATATATATTATGATAAGACAAAAAAAAAATTTAAGCTATCTGTGTACTCTACAAATCAGCTTGTTCTAAATAATAAAAATTTTTTTTCTCGATTTACAATAATTTTGTATTTTTTTAAAATTATTTCGTTTATAATTAGACAAGGAGATATTTTAATTTTTCTATTTTGAATTTCAAACCAAATATTATAGGTAAGGGCACACCGAGTACAAATTGATGGATCCGTGGTTCAACTCCCAGCGGTACATTCTTATCATCGGTTCATTGTTGTCCAGAGTTGATGTTGCCTTTGGTTCATCATGTATATACAATCGACTCTCGATTATTCAATTTTTCGTTAATTCGAACTCTTTAGCTGTAAATTTCGATAAATCGAAAAAATTATTAGATAGGCTCGATAACTCGAAATCTTTTTCGTAACAATGGGGGGCAGAGAACGTTCTAAAATTCGAACTAGGCCATTTATCCTGTTTATAATTCGAACTTTTCCTAACAATGTTTACTCCTCAATTTCTCTGCTCAGGGGCCCACATCTTGTGGGTACGTGGATGGCGACCACGAGCTACCCGAGCTAGGACTGGCAGTCTGTTCTTTACATGACTGTCCCTTCCTTCTAAATTTCCAACAGGCGTCAGACCGTGCGACGGGCCGGCCTGTTCTATTTCTTCCGGTCGCGAAAATCCTATTCCGCCGAAGAAGTTTACTCCTCAATTTCTGCGTGTTGTTTACCTCCCTTTCAGCCCTCAATTTTTCTATTAAAAAAAATAATCCATCTGAGTAAGCCATCCGTCGAACTGTGGAAAGATGTTCACTTTTTGAGCAGGTACATCACATGGGAGTGAGTTTTTAGAGTTAAAAAAGACGAATATTTTTCAATATATTTTTTTAAATTTCAATATTTATCATGTGTGCCCAAAAATTATTAACTTTTTCTATTAACTGATGTTCAAAAAAAAAGTCAATATGTTTGGGAGTCACTGAATTTGAAATTACGTGAAGTTAACCCACTTTTGTAGAATGCCCCAATGGCGCCGATAGTTTGAAACGCGAGGTTGGAGGGTGAGCTCCTCTTTTGACCTCACCCTAAATACGCCCCTGTACACATATATTTATAAACCTACTGAAAAACAAAATTGATTAATTTTTCTTTAACCTCTCGCTTTCCGGATTTAAAATGAAATAGACTATCCCCTAAATTATTAAAAAATGCCATTTCTATTATTTCTTAGAAAATAAAAAATATATATGTATCTTTTAATATTAAAATTTTTCAAAATTGTTTTAACTTCAGTGACGGACTAAGGCAAAAGCGGGCCCTAGGCAACATTGTAATTGTAAAGTGCAAAAATTTTTTCCCTTTCCCTAAAAATCATTTTACCGGAGACACTAAATTTTTGCCGCCGTGTAAAAAAATTTCTTTTGCGAAACAAATTTGTTCCGCGTAATGGGGAATTTTTTCCCTTGTTTTCCGGCCCCTAAAATTACGGCACGTGCCTAAGTTGCTTAGGCCTTAGTCCGCCCCTGTTTAACTTACTTTGTTTTGTTTTTTCTCGAGCTCCTCACATACTCCCAGGTGTAGTCAAAGAACTAGTGAAAATTAATATACAAGTAAATTTAAATAAAATAAATCACAGAACAAACATAAAACATACTAAAATGTTTAACCTTGATTGTTGTAACATTGCAATATTTGAATTTGGTTCTTTCAACAGGGTGACAAATTAAAACACAGAAAAATTTTAAACCTATTTAGCTAAATCTTTATTTCTCTGATATTTTATTTTAATTTAAAATATACAATTATATATTTATTAATACGAAATTAAATTTATATAAAATTAAATTTTTATTGATTTTATTTTTTTATTATATTGGAAGCACTGCTGTTTGTCTTTTCAAATTATTTGAATTTTTCTACGTGATTATCTACTGTTTATATTTTTTCTATATTTATAATATTTATGTAAAAGACAACTATAATATATTTACTTATTATTATTATTAGTAATTATTCCAGCTCAGGAATTATTTTGAACGTCATAAGCATGGAATTTTGGAATAGAATAGATATTCCACCTCCACCAAATGTCACAATTAAGTGTTTAAAATCTAAAATTTCAATGGAAAGTAAGTAATCATTTATTTATTGATATATATTACTATATATTATATATATTTACAATTAATATTATTTATACATTTATATTTTTTAGGTTTAAAAAGATATAAACTGAAATTAAACAAATTGCAATCAATTTTATTAAACGACAAAAATTTCAAATTTGAATCTGCATTATTATCACGATTTATATACAGGAATCAAAAAGACGTCTTCGGAATGATAAAAGTTTGAAATTTCTTGGAAAAGATAAATAAAAACGTTTTAAATATTTTAAATATAGAAAATATCTAAAAGATATAAAAATATTTCAAGAAAGTTTGCCAGATAATATTGAACTTCCTATACACTCACCATCTAGGCAAATGTTAGAGTTTCTCCCTCATACGTTTGTATGGTTTAAATCATATTTTAATTAATATGAAGGACTCTGCGAAAATGGATATGTATTCTGGGATGCCAAATTACGGTCTGGACACAGTTGGAGAGAAGCATTGTTAGTCGTTTCGCTAATTGCCCGAATATGGTATCAATTTTATTATATTTAAATTCCTTCAGGGGCTCACTTCTGGCGAGTACGTGGATTAGCAACCACGAGTTATCAAAACTAAATAATCGCATTACTTCTTTCCTTTATATGCTTGTATTTTTTTTTCCTTACAAATAAGATTTTATCACTATTTCCTATATTTTACTATTGAGAGTTGCCGAACTGCAGTCCCTCGCTTGTTTGAAACTTACTTCGGGGATCTTGAGGAGGAATTTAAATTAATTTTGTGGTTAAAACCAATTTTGTACTGTTTTAATCACTCTGTTTTTTTTTTTTTTTGGGAGGGGTGGAGGGGGCTTGCGTCCTCTAAAACTTGATCAAATTGTGATGATGTTTGAGGGAGGAAGCGAAAATTGTCAAGCAGACGAGTACTGTAATGTATTAAGAGGGCTATTGGAGCTTTCCAGCTCTGGGCTGATTGAAATAAATGTTCTATTCTATTAAAAATAATTAAATATATATATATATATATATATATTCACAAAACATATTATCCAAATAAAGAATTTACAAAAGTCCGTTAAATTTATTTTATTTTTTTTAGATTTGTTTACATTTGTCCAAAGCTCTTCAACAGATCCATAAAAGTTACAACACCATTAGTTCATTTCAACATAAACTTTCGTATCAAGGACCGAAATTTCTTCCAGCCAATTTCTTAATAACAAAATTAGACGATTTAGAAATAGATAGTTCAAGGTATTTATAAATTATTAAACAAAATAATTAAAATAAATTTTTTAAATATCC
>JAKCPI010011739.1:0-10571 GCA_023213315.1 Euborellia annulipes | reverse complement strand
ACTTCTAGCGGAGAGATTTAACTCTTCTTTATTATAACTTAGATTTCAAAATTTCCACGTAAACTTGCGAAATTCAAAGCCGAAGACTTGATGGTGACGTAGGACGTGACGTCAACCTTCGTTTCTATATACCTTTTTATAAAAGACAATATAAATATTGTTATTATTGTTATTGTAGTAAAAAAAGAATCAGTTGATTTTTTTTGTCGCGTTTAAAATAAATTTACGAATTATTTTTGAATATTTATTTCATCACTTAATTGGTGACCCCGACTTTCGGAATGACTGAGCAAGCAGGCAACAATAGTGCATTGCAGGAAGCTCAAGAAATCGCTCGAGTGAGTGTTAAAATTCCTCTTTTTGGAAGCTTAACGTCCGGCTATGGTTTAAGCAAGTGGAGTCACAATTCATAGCCTCTGGTATTACCAGAGATGATACCAAATACCATACAGTGGTGGCTGCAGTTGAAAGTGACGTTTTGAATCAAATTAGTGACCTAATTTTAAATCCGCCTATGCAAAATATGTATGATACTCCTTAAAAAAGGTATAAGAAACGAAGGTTGACGTGACGTCTGATCACTACAGACGCAAGAATTTCTGAATCTAAAGAATGAAGAAAATTTTAATAATCTTTGATTCTATAGCCAAATAACTTGGTCAAACACAAGTGAACAAGTCAGAATATTAAGGGATTACAGTACCCTGTATTTAGACTAACTCGTCTAAAGAGCGTCTAAGGTGCGGGCGGGGTGGATCCCTGTGTCCCTAAAAGTTCACTAGGCAGACTAACTGCGGGCGTGTGGATCTCTATGATTTTCCAGAGAAATTTTTACTCGGGATGATGCTATTTATGGATATTATTATTACAAATTAAATACAAAAGTATCAATTTCAATCAGAGAGAAAATGCACTTTTTTTATAGACTTTGTACTTTTAGACCTCATTTTCAATTCAAATCAAAATTTCCGTGCATTAGTTCGTTTGCTCTCTGTGTTATTATTATTTTTTGTATCATTTCCAAATGATTTCCAATCATCAGGGCTGTTTGATGATCTTGATTAACAAATATCGCCATCATCATGCTTTTAATTTCACTTCTTTGAATGACTAATTAATTTCCTCATTAGCCTCCTATCACTATTAAATTTAATTAACCACTCTCAAAATGTAAAAAAAAAAAAAATTTGAGGAAATAACTTTAATCAACGGATTAGATTAGAAATTCTTTTTCAATTCACAATAGATTTTGGTTTTACAACTCAGTGATATGTAATCAATATTTTATACCAGAGTTTCCCAATCTTTTGAAGTTCACGGCACCGTTGGGAATAACATTAAACACTAGAGGCACCCTTCCTTGAATTCAAAAAAAAAAAAAATTAAGTTTAATGTGTACATTAATTAAAATATTTTATAAGTAGCCCTAAAGTACATCATAATATAGTAAATTTTACTACAGTCACTGAGTAATAAAAATACATAAACATACCATCCATTGCAATAGTATTGAGATCAAAGCCCGGTAGTTAGGCAACCCAAATGGCACACTCTCACTAAACTTTTTTCTGATTAAAACATTGATATAATTTTTATTTCGATATATCTTATAATAAAAAAGATAAATTTTTATGGTTATTCTTTTGTTAAAAAGGGTCGTTCGGCCTATTGGCTGCTTTGAAAAAGGTATTTCTCAAACGGACAAGCTGCTATTTGGGCTGCCTAACTACCGGGCTTCAGGTTCAATACTTTTTCAATAGAAGGTGCAATAGATCGGATACTCGTATAACTGAATCGACTACTATCACAATCTGCCGTGCCTGAAAGTAATTAATTTGACTTATTTTATTTCAGGTCGTAATTTTTACAAGATTTTGCTAAAATTCAACCAAAAATTAAATAAAACAAATTTTTTATTTCAATTTTCTAGCTGACATCTGACAAGTGCTGGCGTTGAATACATTCATTTTATTCATTTGTTGATTTCCTCAGGAATTTAAAAGCCTTAAAAGCATTTGACAAAAGCATTTAAACAATCAAGTTAAAATCTCTATCGTTGAAATTTGAGTTAACAAAGTTAAAAAATCTCTCCCCTTTTTTTTTTACTTTTTCATTTTACATCAAAATGAAATTTTCTTTATAATGTTAAAAAAAAATTCTCTCTATGGAATAGTTCCCTCCCGATGTGATAATTAACGTATATTGAGTAGCATATAGTGTTACAGAGGAGATGATGTTTCCATCTTGTTCAATTGAATTAACCGGACTCTCTGACATGAACACGTTTTGGCCATTCGTCGATAGGTAGAGGGAGAGAGGGAATCAGCAGGTGGCCATCAAAAGATCATAACGATCCGCTACGAATTATGTTACCACATTTAATTAACCTTAATGAGGTTATTAATATACTATGGCCTCTTTATATTGGATAAAGGGGATATTCAGTTTCACATTTTCTTTATAATTAATTAAATTATAAGGACCGTCGGCCAAAAAATAAATACTTTTGAGTATTATCCGTTTATTTGTAAATATTTCGATCCATATGGAATCATCTTCAGATGTTTTGCAAATCGTTAACTTCTCCCATCCAATATGACAAAATAAGCTGAGCATTCCATGAGTGCAATTTTGATTATAAAAATCAGGTGTGACTGACGCACAGCACACAACTTTCTCTTACCTTCGGTAATCGAAAGTTGTGTACTGTGCTTGTCACACCAGATTTTTTGTGTCGACATGTATTTAGTTTCCGACAGTACGGAACATTCTATTTTCAAGATGTACAATTTATAAGTATGGCAAAATATTTATATTTTGTTACCATGGGAACCATTTCTCCTATATTTCCTATGAAGTACAAGAGTAAAGTGAAGATTTCAATGACAAAATGAGAATATACATTTTATTGAGAATCTAAAAAATAATTGATTTTTGAATTATAAAAAAAATCGTTGGAGCAAATTTAGAGAAAATCGAAAAAAAAAAAAACTGAAAAAGTGCATCAGTAAAGTACTAGTACTCTTTGGTTGATTTTGTTCAAAAGCTTCGTGTCACGTCCCTAACTTAAATATAAAATTTCAACCTCCTAGCTCTTTTCGTTCTTGAGATATTTTGTTCACAGACACACACACAGACAGACAGACCATGTCGCGAAAACCACTTTTTTGGATTCAGGGGACCTCAAAACGTGTATATCCATCAAAATCTCGACATCAAATTTTTGACATGAATCCAATACTTTCTCTATATACAGTATATTAACATATATATAGAGGTAAGAGAAAGTAAAATTGCATTCAGTGCTTGCAGTGAATGTAATGCAGTGCCGCTTAGCGGCATTTTTAACAAAAATGCGAGGTTGTCAGATGTTATTTTTTCTCAAAGCCAGCTTGAGTAAGATCATTTGAAAATTCATTGGTGCAACGCCTTAAATCTCAAACTGAGACTACAACTCAAGACGGCCTTGCCCAAAATAAGATGGTTGAATTTTTTTTACTGCTGATTGAATCACATTTAATGAATTCTATCCTTCTAATTATCTTTTTATAAATAACTAGTCGCAAAGCCCGCCTTCGGCGGGCTTTCCGCCCTAGCCAGGGGCTGCGCCCTCCTTGACCCCTTTGCTCGCCTTCAGCGAGCAAGTTTATTTTTAATTTGGGATATTTCTTGTTGCAAGGCAAGTGTTAAGATGTTAAGGAAGGAGCCTTTGTCCGACTGGGCATAGCACAAAAGGGTCTGTTTATGACTGTTTAAAGGGTCAGTCGCATGCGTCCTCTCTTCGTTTTTTGCGTAGCCCCGCCCCCGCCCATAGTCAGGTAGGAAGCTGGTTCACACAGCACAAAGGACGCTCTCTAATTTCTAGCCAACTTGGTGATTTTGTGTTCCCATATTGAAGAAATTTGATTATAATTAATTTTCCAAAACATTTAAGAGATTCAAATTATTACTACGTTACTCCCAGAGCCATGTATTATAGGTGTACTTAATTTCAAATGGATTCATTGAAAATTGTGGATTTCTATAGAACATATACATACATATTTACATACATACATACATTTTTCCCATTTCATTTTTATATATATAGAAGATATAACTTCTATTTCCATAAAATGTTATATTTTCGTATAAAATTTGAGTTTCATGGGATATTTTGGATTTTTTTTTCTTGAACTATTTAATTTTTTGCTTGGGTTTTTCGTTTATGATTTTTTTTTTTAAATCCATCTTTTAATATTAAAAAAAATAGAAAATATTAAAGGATATAAAATCTTTTAATGAGAAACATAAAATAAGAATAGGTTTGAAAATGAAAATTCTTAGCTCTTTTATTGGATCATTATTTATTTATTCCATGGCTTTTGCATTGAAAAACGAATATTCTATTATGAAGATATACTTCATTTCATATCTATATATCAGAAGATTAATTTCGATAGCTAATTTTTGGTACACAACACTAACTTCGTGTTATATAAATTTTCCCTCTCTTTTTATTATGCAAATCCCTTATTGTTCAAAGTCATTAAAAATGATTAATCAGAGAGATAATGTTTTACAAATAGAGCCAACTAACTGTGACTTATTCAAACTGTCCAAGTTTTGTCCCTACTTAACAAATGGCTTCCATTAGTTTGCTCTAGTGTATAAGCCTCCGGTTGAGATGATATTCAAATTCATCTGCCACCATTTTTTTTTCTTTTCTGGTTTATAGTTGAATATAGCAGCATAGTTATAGAGTAGGGCGAAGTTTGATTGTTGGGTTAATTAATAAACTATGGCCGTCCATTTTCAACTTTTTTTTTATTATTGCTTACATTTTAATATAGAGGACTATAAAATGATTCTATAGTCTAAAAAAAGATCCCTGCACTTTCATTGGAAATAGCCTGATTATAGAATTTTATTCAATTGAGTTAGTTTAATCTGAAGCTTAACTACAAATTTATCTTAACTTCGGCAATCGAAAGTTGTGTTCTGTGCTTGTCACACCAGATTTGTTGTATCGACATATATTTATTTAGTTCCCACAATACGGCACATTTGAAATTTTTTTTTTGTTGTTTCTTTTTAAACATTCGCACTTTTTTCTCATTTACACTCACACTTACAGACACATTCACACAGTCTTTTCGCCAACTCAGAGCATATAAGACTTTGACGATAACCGTTATATATGATAATATCTATTGGGGGTCCAGGCATTTCTATTTAAGCCATTTGAATACCAAATGGCTTAAATAAAATCATCGGACTGCCTGGGGTCCGAACCCACGACGTTCGGTATAGAAGGTAGTCATCCTACCAACTACACCAAGCCCGGGCCACATTTGAATTCAAGTAAAATTTATAAACATGGGTAAATATTTATTGGGTATAGGAGAAGTAGAAGGGCAAAGAGTGCTTCAAAAGATTTCAATGGCAAAAAGAGAATATACATTTTAAAGATCATTTAAAATTATTGATTTTTGAATTTTAATCAAAATCGTTTGAATGAATTTTGAGAAAATCGAAAAAAACTGAAAAAGTACATCAGTAAAATACCAGTACTCTTTGGCTGGTTTTGATTAAAAGCTTATTTTCACGCTCCGGGGAGGTGTCTAACTTACATATAAAATTTCATCCTCCTTGCTCAATTTCTTCATACTTTAAATTGAACACACACATACCACAATTCGATACCGTATTTTTATTTTAATATATATATTGGGGGGGGGGGGTCCAGGCATATTTATTTAAGCTATTTGGTATCCAAATGGCTTAAATAAAATCATCGGAAAAGATAATTAAGAGACCCAAAATCAAGATTATTATTATTGATAATATGTTATTATAAAAAAAGTAAATTCCTTTATTTTCTCATAGGATTCTGTGTATTTCAATTTTATTTTTTAAATGCATTTTCCAGCCATCCATGTTAAATCTTTAGGTTGGGTAGCGTATAGTTAATTAAATATCGAAATATGAGATTAATATTTTGAAAAATGTAGAGGTTAAACTTTTACAAAGTTTAAAAATTAAACGATTCGAACTGGCCGAAAAATTAATAACTTTATAACCGATGAAGTTGTCCGATTGAACTGACGTTTTCCACAGATAAGTTGTTTGTTAATTGGGGGGAGGAAGATAAACTTTCATAAAGTTTAAAAATTAATCCAACTCACGAATCAAACTAGTTTGTATTTTATACAATTAAAATCCATTTAATCCGAAACAACATTGCTTTTCTGGATCTCAACAAAACAGAAACCCCTGACGAATCAATCTTATTCACTCTATAAACAATATACTCCACTCAATGGAGTTCAAAAAAAATTTGGAAAGCAAAGAGAAATATATCAATATCCAAAAAAAACAAATTTAATAAAATAAGTTTTAGAAATAGCAAATAATTCACCCATTAAAACAACGCTCTCATTTTCTTTTGTTATTATTTCGATTGCAATTTCGAATGAACGACAAAAAAAAGGTCTTGTTGTGCAAAAGAACAAAAATGCATAGAAATTCCTCAAATATGAATAGGAAAAGGACTGTTGTACTAGACGTATCTTCACCCCCACCCCTCCCTTCCCCACCTCCCTCTAAGACTTTAAGTAATTCAACATAACGTTGAGGGGGAGTTTCATCTATGCAAAATTAAATTCAAACCGCCCTTTTCATCTTCTTCTAGTTATAGAGAAAAAAGGGGACAAAAGCTCAGGCATTCTTTGTCAAGAGATAATATTAAAACTTGAATATTTTTTTTTTTTTTTTTTTTTTCGAAAACTTGACAAGACGTGAGAGAGAGAGTTGAGTTCGACTTGAAACATTTTAAAATAAATTAAAACTGAGTTTCATTTTATTTTTATAATTTCTATACTCCCTATGTGTGATGATGATGATGATGATGGGCATTCACTTCTCTAAAAACTTTTTTTTTTTTATACTTAATATATTTTACTTTCTTTTCATATTAAATATTTTCTTTTTTTTGTAGAAACTTTAATGTCACAATTCATTTTAACATGTGGATTTTATATCGAATTATTTATGACTTTTTTTTTAAACCATTCCTATTAAATTACTTTCTATATCAAAATTAACTGAATATGAATTTAATATTTTTTCTCTTTCCAAGCGACACGAATTCGCGTCCATTTCTTTACTCGAAATTTTATATCCATAGACTACTACTTATTATTTATATTATAACTAGAGCCCGGATTTTTATGCAGTAAAAACCCTTAAATAAGTCATATAATATGCAGTAAGGGTATTAAAATATGCAATATATACCGGGTGGGCCAATAGTACGTGGACGGAAGATTGTGAGCTTATTAATTTAAAATTTCTTGATGGTGCATAATGTGGGGCCTTTAGTGCTACAAATTAAAAATACTTTTGTTCCAATTGAACTTCTTATACAGGGTGATTCATATCAAAATTATGTTTTTTTAAATGGTATATAATTGCATATTTGAATTCTACGGCCAATTTTAGTATGAGTTTATGTCATGCAATGTATTCTAAAACAAACCGTTTAGCCGCAAATCGGGCTTTTGTGAAAAACTGCTGAATGAAAAAAATTGAATATAGATCGAACCATAAGGCTCTATTCACACGGGGATACTCAAATCTCCGAGCAACTAGGATACTGGGTAGCGAAGCGACTCGACATGTGTAATCCAATGGCGCCATTCACACGGGGGAAACTCCAGTCGCCGATACTCGGCGACTGCGCGACTCAGTTGCCAAGAGACTGGACATGCAGGTCTCCAAGCTACTCAGTCGCCTGGTTTCCTCGATACTTTCCAAAAAAATGACCGAAAAAGAAATAAATCTGAAGCTAGTGGAGGAAATTGAACAATTTTGATTGAGTGGGAAGAGAGGGTAAATGTTTTACATAAAAAAAAGAATTTTAGAATTTTAAAATTTTAATGTTTAGCAAAAATAAAGATAAAAAATTGAGAAATAACCCAAAATATTTATTTGTTTAAAATTATTTATTAATTGTAAACAAATAACGAGTGTTTTATTTTATTTATTTATTTTTTTTTTATAGCAAAGTTTTTTTTTTTTTTTAATTAAGGTCTTGGAGGCCATATTTATTCAAATTGAAAAAAAGCAAGTTAACCAAATACAAACTATACAAAATTTTATTAACAATACCAGAGTAATTATTAAGAACAACTTTTTGTCCCTTCAAATATTGATGTTTAAAATTTGGAGGGAACTGAGTATGTTGATAGGATACTCGCGATTTAAGTAGCGGCCGTGTGAATATGACAGGCAACTACAGTCTCGAGGCTACCAGTCTCGAGTCTACTAGTCGACAAGTATCCGAGATTTGAGTATCCCCGTGTGAATAGAGCCTAAGACTTAGGGGACTGTTCTTTTGTGAGGTTACTAACCATGAAATGTACTAATGTAGGCCAAATGGGTAACCCGGAATTATTCTTGTGTTGGGAGATATGGCTATGCCAATTTGGAAAATTTCAATCATAGGTAACTTCATTTTTCAAATGAGACATGCTATTTTTTATGACATAGGACGTGAAATTTAATTATCTTTAAGATGATATAAGGTTGTCTATATCTATCTTTGGAAGTTTTATTTTTATTTCAAAATATCTGATTAATTTGACTTACGAATGGCAAATGCAAAACAAAATTGTAATAAATGAAAAAGTTATGCTAAATATTCGAAAATGTATTTAAATTTCCTTTAAAATCATTTATTTGAACTCCTCAAAGAAGTTCCGCTTGCTCAAATTAGGGTTATGATTTTTCAACAAGAGGCCTGAACATAACCCTAATTTTTTTTTTCGTGGAATTCAAATAAATGATTTTAAAGGAAATTTAAATACATTTTCGAATATTTGGCATATCTTTTCTATTTCTTACAATTTTGTTTTGCATTTGTATGTTTTTTTACTTTCTTCTTACCTCTATATATATATTAAAATATATAGAGAGAAAGTAATGAATTCATGTCAAAAATTCGATGTGCGACCATTCACACCAGATTTTTTTAGTCTTGCAATCTATAAAATAGTATTTATGGATCAAATCAAATAAATTAATAAAGTTGAAATTCAAATCAGAAAAGTGTTTGTTGGTATTTTTACTATTCGTTCTCTAAATTATGAAATAATAAAAAAAAAAAAAATTAATTAGAATTTGGGGAGAAAGTGTAGGTAGATAAGGAAGGAAATACTCTCTCTCTCTTTCTTCTCTCTCTCATAAAACAATGCAGTCAGGTCACGCAGACACGTTCTGTAATTAAATTCTACTGTGCTGATTGTGTATCCCAAGAATCAGTCACCTGGCACTCCCATCCCACAAATTCAACCCTTTGCCTTTGCTGGACGTAACGCTATCTGAATTTCATCAACAGCCGATGTGACCATTTAACATAATAGAACCGTTACAAAAATTGTATACAAAAATTAAAAACACTTTATTTAAATAAGGTTTTCTGAATTGTTTGAAACAATCTAGGTTCTGATGAAGGCTTTCGAAATGGCCGAAATGAAAAAGGGATGCATCCTGTCGTTAACCAAAAAAAGTCTCTGAAACACCTGAAGAGAACTACATATTAATCTAAAAATAGTAATATTGAAACAGTTGTCACATCAAAAATAAAAATATCCAAATATTCATTATTACGTTATAAATAAATGGGGTAAATAAATTTACCTGGGCCAATAAACTGTCAGAAAACACATAAAACTACCTTATTGTCTACTGTCCTCAAACTTACTTTCTCTAGTCAAAACCTAATTACCTTAACAATTTCACAATTACATTTCATATTGCTCAATTGGTTCAAAAGAGTATTTTAAAATTTGAAACTTGCGCACCAAATGGCATAATCATAAAATTTATGTCTACTTAGAAATTAAAATGTCATGAGAAAATTAGAAAAAAAAAATTCGACTCTTTTTTGAGGCTTTGAACTTTTTCCAAATTGGAACAAAAATCTAAAAAATCTGGGTGACTTACCTCCGGTAATCGAAAGTTGTGTGCTTGTCACACCAGATTTTAAAGAGCATCTAAAAAGTAATTGGGATTTTTGGAATTAAAAAAAACAATCGTTGGAGCATTTGAGAAAATCGAAAAAAACTGAAAAACTACATCAGTAGAGTGCTAGTACTTTTTGGCAAATTTTCTTTAAGCTTATTTTCACGCTCCTGGGGGGTGTTTAACTTAAATATAACATTTTGAGGGCAAAACGAGAATATACATTTGAAGAGCATCTAAAAAATAATTGATTTTTGAATTTTAATCAAAATCGTTAAACGAATTTTGAGAAAATCGAAAAAAACTGAAAAAAAATCCATCAGTAAAGTACTAGTACTCTTTGGCCGATTTTGATTGAAAGCTTATTTTTCCGGTCCCGGGGGTGTTTAACTTATATATAAAATTTCAGCCTCATAGCTCAATTCCTTCATGTAAAGTGCGACAGGCGCGCACACACACACCCACCCCACCCTTACACACCCCACCCACAGACAGACCATGTCGCGAAAACCACTTTTTGGATTCAGGGACCTCAAAACATGAAAGATCCATCAAAATCTGACATC